>CM040918.1:37932553-37997553 GCA_023029165.1 Gobiocypris rarus | reverse complement strand
GGCTGGCCTCACTGGAGACTCAAGTCCTTTGTTTGACCCTTGTTCTTATTTGTCTAATTCCACTCTACCGCAGTTACATCACTCATCCCTGTTTGCACGGCCCTGCTTGCGCGCAGATGGCACGTCAGAGCTGCCATCCACTCAGGAATACAGTGTTGACTGACAGGTCTGCAGTGAAAGGGCACACTGACGTGACCCGCATCCCAGATGCACATGGAGAATACATCACAGACAGACGGCAGGCTTCCACAACATTCTCTCCTTTGCCATTTCCAGATTTTATGACAAAACGGTCCCTGTGCAACTTCATGTGACTTTGATGGTTGCACGCCGGTGAAGTGGGCCAGGGTAGAGTCTGTTCCCTCCTGCTTATCTTGCTGTTCTGAGGAGGTAACAAGCTCCTTATCGAGCTTTTAGAGTAGCATGCTTTTTGTGATTTTGGAGTCTGGTTGCAAGCCAGATGGTGAACGCAGCAAAGAGAGAGAGAGAGACAGACAAAGACACAAGCTTAAGTTCAACGATTCTGGTTCTGATTCCATAACAGAATCAGATCATATTTGAGGAAAAAAGCAGTTCCATTGCATGATCACATAGTTAATAATAAATACATGTAAAACGATTCACACCTACTGAAGGAGTGTCGTAATGACTAATAATACTAAGTAATACTAAAACAAGACTGTGGTTACATATGTGACCCTGGACCATAAAACCCGTCATAAGGGTTCATATGATGCATAAATAAGATTAATAAATAATAAATAAGCTTTCCATTGATGTATGGTTTGTTAGGACAATATTTCCCAGCTGGCTGAGTCACTGTTGAATCAACGTCAGGTGAACCATAATAACCGGTGGATAACCGTTGAATTTTGTTTAGATTTTGCAAATATTTTCAACCATCCATCCATCCATCCATCCATCAATCCATCCATCCATCCATCCATCCATCCATCCATCCATCTAGCCAGTCAACATAACGTTTATGGTTGTAGTCATGGTTGTAAAAATAATATTGATTTGACATACAGCTCAGAAATTGTTGATATTCCTATGTTGAATCTGTGGTGAATTAACAACACCACTTCAACTATTTGGTGTCCAACGTTGTTTTGACGTTGAATTAATGTTTTTTCATAAACTGACATTATTTCAACCACTTTTAAACGTTTAATGTCGGTAGAATGCCAGCTGGGTTGGTCTATTTGAAAATCTGGAATTCAAGGGTGCAAAAAAGTCAAATTATTGAGAAAATCGCCTTTAAAGTTGTCCAAATTAAGTCATATTACTACTAATAATAATTTTTTAAATACTTACAAAATATCTTCATGGAACATGACCTTAATATCCTAATGATTTTTGGCATAAAAGATAAATGGATAATTTTGACCCATACAATGTTTTGTTGGTTGTTGCCACAGATATACCCGTAAGACGCAGGACCGGTTGTTCTGGTCCAGGGTCACATTTTTGATTTGCTCTGTTTTTATAAAAGGGTCTCTTTAACTACACATTGTCATGAACCACTAGCAGTAAATGATTTATGTCTCCATGAGCCTTAAGTACATCATAAGACGTGTGTGCTGTGGGCCTATGTTTTTTGATAAATTCACATTAAAAAGTAGCGATTCAAAAGAGTCATTTGTTAAAGAATCAGACTACACTGTATGCGTTTGATTCACCAAAGAGAACTGTTTTTGATGAAAAACCTACTCTGGCATATGACTACACTGGTTGTGCTGTGTGTTTTTGAATAATTTAAGTTGATTATGATTTTACTTGTTTAACTGTAGTGAGTGTGTAATGTTGCTGTTTGAGCATAAACAACATCTGCAAAGTTACGATGCTCAAAGTTCAAAGCAAAGGGAGATATAAAATTTGACAGAAATCGCTTTTTAAGGACTACAACAAACCGCCGGTAGGGACTCCAACAAGCTTCTTCATGGGTTAGTGACGTCACAAACCCTAAAATTTACATAAACCCCGCCCCGGGAACATGTTGCTCAAGCTGTCGTCCGTCTCTCACATTTATTGATACAGTACGAACACAAATGCAATCGCATGTCATAAAGCAAGATGACATCATCAGTTATAACCGTAATTACACTAAACTATCCCTGTTCTCTCTTCATCAGCAGATATTCTCTGGCTCATCTTAGCGAGTTATAGATTATCATGACAGAATATGCTAATCAATGACTTGACGATAGTTAACTCCACATCAATTGCATAAATTATCCCGTCCCAACGTCCTGTCTCATTCTACATGTTGTCACTTCTTCTTGAGTCTCTCCATCATTGTCCGACTCCGGTTTGAACATAAAAAGCTGAACAGTTTCTGTCCTCTCAGTGCATGTCTGCATGAGTTAATATGAGCTGCTATCACAAGCTCTTGAAGCTCCGCCCCTCTTCTTAAAAGAAGCAGCTCATTTGCATTTAAAGGGACACACACAAAAACAGCATGTTTTTGCTCACCCTCAAAAAGTGACATGCTATAAAAATGATCTGTGGGGTATTTTGAGCTACAACTTCACACGCACACACTCTGTGGACATGTTATTTTACATCTTGTAAAAGGGGCATTATAGGACCCCTTTAAAATGAACCGAATAAATCATACGTTCAGGAATTGTACTTTTTAGTGATGTAGATTCAGTAGCAGTGTCCAGAATAGTATTGGACTGCATTTATATAGCGCTTTTAACAGACCAATGGCCATTCAAAGCACTTTACACATTGCCTCACATTCACCCATTCACTCACTCATTCATACACCAACGGCGGTGTCAACCATGCAAGGTGCCATCCAGCTCGTCGGGAGCAGCTGGGGTTAGGTGTCTTGCTCATGGACACCTCGACACTTGGTCAGGTGGAACCGGGGATCGAACCACCAACCTTCCGGTTTGCAGACAATCTACATGAACCACTGAGCCACTGCCGCCCCATATTCTAATACAATGTTCTGTCTGCATTATTGGATCAATACACACGTGAGAACTGTTAATGGAAACGTATTTTAATTGATGAGAATGCCGTATTTTCTCATATGCTATATTGCTTTCTGAGTGGCAGCAATATGTCTAAGTGGCTGAAATTATGTTTGTACAGTAACAGTTTTGGCTGTCAGACCACTATAATTACACTGGAAAAAAAGCTGCTCCATAATTTGTCGACATCAGCTTCTTTTCTCTCTGAAAGGTGATCTCTTTCCCGTGAGTAAGACACTTCAGGCGTGCACTTGTATCAATACTAATTAGTGTTTCAATGGTACGGTTTAGTGGGAGGATTCAGCTGCTGTCGGAGTTTCTCACACATGCTCTCATCCCTTCATCATTGCCTCTTAGAGCAGATCAGCGTGGCACACAGGGAGACACTTCATTCACGAGACCTGCGGATTTGTCATCAGACTGCAAGGCTGTTAAACAAATAGGACCAGTTGGTTTATCACAAAGAGAGACATTTTCTGCAATGTCTGGGGAATGACCCACGTGTCTTGTCAACAACACACTGCAGTACTAGTGATGTCCAACAACCCGATGTTCTCAAACACATGGGAGAGCAATGATTGGTGGGGGAGGAACAGAGCTCACGCTGCAGCGCTGCATTTTACTACTCAGGGACGAGTCCATTCATCCATGTCCTGCAGTCAGGGGTTGGGGGATTTGCTCTCTTCACTTTCTCTTTCGTAGGAGTAAGCAATTCTCAAGCAAGAGTCATCAAAACAAACAGAACAAGCCAGGCTTTTGATTGGTGGAGACACCATAGAACTTCCTCTTTAGACTCTTCAACATAGCATTATTCCAATTCACACAGTCCCTGTGCAATTTCACTGCTGCCTACACACTTAATAAGGACTTCTGTAGAAGCTAAACATTGGAAATAAATTCATTGGAATGCCCAGCAAAATCACAGTGAATTTATAATATGTAGGCTATCTTTGCCAGTGTTTGCTGACCCATGATCATAATAATGGCACTGTAGCAGGCACATATTACACTGCAAAAAAGAAAAAAAAGAAGAAAAAAAACTAAATATGATTTTTTTAAACTACACAAAACCCATGCTGGATAAAAAAATAAAAAAAAAATAAAAAAAAGAAATCCCCCAAATGTAGCCCCAACTAGTCAATTAATTTCATAAAGAACAAATGCTAGAGTTTTTGAGTTTCCAGCGAGCCCGATCTCATGAAAATGCGTATCAATAGTACGAGTGTGCAATCTCGTAGAATGTATACGCCAAAACTCACTTTGGCGTGCATATGGTACGCCGTTTTTGGCGTGCATATGATACGCACTTTATGGCGTATTATATGTACGAACCCCTCACACCCCCACCCTCACCCTACCCAAAAGCGTGTCATATACACGCCATAAAGTGCGTATCATTTGCACGCAAAAAACGGCGTACCATATGCACGCCAAAATAGTCAGTGTGCAATCTCGTAGAATGTATATTTTGGCGTATACATTCTACGAGATTGCACACTCGTACTATTTATACGCATTGTCATGAGATCGTGTTGTTCCAGCATGCATATACTGTCATTATTGTTAGTTATTTGTTGCGATGTGATGTTAAGATCTCATCTTTTTACATTTGTTGATTGTCACCATTCTTGAAGTTTGTGTGTTAAGTGTTGAGGTCTATGTACAACCTTTAAAAAACTATTTCCCAGATTTTGTCCAAAACCTACTTTTGTCAAATGAACTAGTCCTAGGTTTTTCACCCGATCTGGAACAAACCAATGCAGAAAGATTCTCTTGAGTGTGAATATCAATGATGAGGTGGGTGTGACCACTTTTACTAAAAATGGCTAAAACTCTTAAATGGAATGTGATATTTTCACCAAACTCTGTATACATGCAGTATGTATGAGCTCGATTTGTGGCCACACACACAAACACACAACAAAAGTGAAAAAAACTATGCAACCCTATGTCTGATCAACTTGAAAATTGGCATGCAGTGTCTTTGGCCATGTTTACACCTGGTATTAAGATGTGTTTTGGTCGATCAGATCTCAATTGGACGACACTAAAGCTGTAAATGAGGTGGAAATCGTTTTGAGCTTTATATATACATTGCATGAGATTATGTTGTCCAGTAGATCGAATGATCTGAAAATGCCATACGTTTATCCACCCATAGACCCTCCTCTCGAAACACCAGGTGTAAACGGGAATGTGTCTCCCTCGTTTACTTGTGATCCGATTGACCAAAGCACATCTTACTACCAGGTGTAAACAGGACCTTTGTCCAAGGTGACATGATAGTCAATGAGGACATTCACGTATCTCGAAAAAACATGCCTGCCATCGGCCAATGAAGTTTGAGCACCTATTGAACAAGGTAAACAATGACCTATGGGAACGAAACTCGGAAGGCCTGTTTGACTCATGGACCTAGAGGTCTGTAAGAAATGTGAAAGAAATTGAAGTTATTATTGAAATATTAACTAAGTAAATGCTTCAGGTCAAAGGGACCTTAAAAACGAAGTCTACTTTATGAGAGATTGGAACATACCCTGCGTTTGGACACTTTTTCAATGTCATCATTCCAGCATTGTCTTTGGCATGAGTGCGAATGTGTGTGTACGTGCATGCATGCACAGTGGATGATGGCTCGGCTGTCTATATCTGAAACTGTTATGGCACTTTGAGGTTAGTCGGGGCAACTGAGTTAAAATGCCCCTGGAACGAACTGCATCCAGAGCGGCTCGCTGCCAACTCCGCATTCACTCGCCTGCGTGTGTGTTCAGCCGTGCAAGTGTGTATTAGTGTCTCTATCGCTCTGAATGACACCAAGCCTTCAAGCAGACATCCTGTCCACACTAAGGACAATTAGCCTAATGAAAGGAGTGCATCTCGGAGAGAGCGTCCTATCAGTGACAGGAATAGCAGTGGCTGAAACTAAGCCGGCCGCTGTCTTTGGAGCCCTGGCGCCATGACAGCGACCTTCCTCGCAGTCCCACACCAACACAAGTGATGCTTCAGGAAGTTCACATAGGCGGCCAAATCACACCCACTCGAAAAGGCTTTATAGGGTGTGCATGAATACATACATCCCTGGTCCAATGACACTCACTCAAGAGTGCTAACAAGGCCGTGCACTCTAGGCGGTCTTGACTGGATGTGTGTGTGTGTATGTTGGGGGGTTGTGGGTTGTGTTAAGTAGAGAACAGGCTCTTTAACACTCTCTCCTGTGTTTATCAGATGGCCTGTCAGCTCCCTGAAGTGATTTGCAGCATCGGGTCTGCCAAAGTGAGCGCCATGTCGAACTGCCCTAATTAGCATTCCACAATCACTGAATCACTGCCTCAACAAGACCGCTTAAAACACCTTAAGTTAGACTCTGACAGTAAAATGGTGGACAAACAAAAAATGCTAAATCCTTTTCTGTTGGGAACACTTATAATCCAGTGATGATGGACTCGGATCTCTGGGGAATCTCAGGGAAATAATCAAAATGTCAACACACGGGAAATGATTGGTGCAGAGCATTCAGTTACTGGCAGATCCTCCTGAAGACAGACCATCTGTTCTGCACAAATACACTGTAAATACTGAAAAGGAAAGTCCTTGTTCTCAATATTGAGCAAGGAGGATACCTATACGATGTGATCTGTTTCCATTTCCATTCATGGTTCAATAACAAATACGAGTATCCATGATAAAAAATTAAATCATCTATGCCTTGTACACAGTAGACACAAAAGGATTTATTGAGTTTAAATATATATTTTCTTGATGAGGTAAAAAACTAAACAAATTATTTAAAAAAGTAAAGAAAAAAACACATTCCTGATTCCTAAAGTGAACTGGTTCACAGGTTTCCACTTTACATTAAGGTTCACAATTAACTAATATTGGAATTAAAATATGAATTGTTAATATCTCATCAAGTTATCAATGTTTTTTTTTTTTCAAATAAAGATAATTTGATAAGTTTGATAATTTAATCTTGATAAACAAGAAATACGTTTTTTTATATACACTGCTGTGGATAGGTATCATTCGTTTTTTTGTGGAATATCATGGGTAAGACATTTTAAGAATAGTGGTGCTCATGAGATATTAATGAGAAAAACACAAATGCAACACCCTTCATTCTCACGATAGTCTATTTTTGCTGCATCATGAAATAAATCAGGAATCTGGTATTGAGTTAAATAAGTGTGAACAAATAAATTTATTAAGCATTTATAACATGTTAATAGTTAAACATGGCTCAATATTTGGCAGGCATTGCATTAAAGTCACTCTTTTTATTCATGCAGGTATAACTGCTTATCAACGAATGCATTTGTAAATGAGTTATTAGTCATTAAAAAACACCTTTGTAAACCCTTTACAAAGGGAAACTTAATGAAAAGTGTTACCCTAATCTTATCTTGTTATTTTTTTACACAATATTGCCCTGATATTTTGTGGGTAAAATCCAGTCATTTAACTGGGAATCCACATAATTGAGGCTGTGAAACTGAAAAAGGCCTGACACTTTGAAAGCATCACAGAAAAAAAAGTCTGACATTTCTAGTGTTGCAAAAATGCCCTGAGTATATGGCGGTTCATCGATTTGACATTGATCACCTTCTTGACTTCTGAGTGACTGATGCAATCTCATTCACACACACACATATGATGTGAAGACATTGATCTTTTGAAGATATTCATTTATATAATGCAGTCCCTAACCTTTACCCTAACCTTTAAGGGTTATTTCATCCAAAAATTAAAATTCGGTCATTTACTCTCCCATATGTTATTTTTTACAGACATCGTAAAACTATGTTAAATTTCCTGAAGATGGCTTTATATGATGAACAGATTGAATTTAGGCTTTTATTTACTTATAAACATCGAGCAGTGAAACAGAAACAGAATCTCAACTGTACATGCTTGACACATGAGAACAAACCACATTGGTTCCTGAGAAGCTCAAACGTGCTGCGTAACACGAGAATGAACCTCATTGGTTCTTGAAAAGCTCAAATGTGCTGCGTAACACAAGAATGAACCTCTTTGGTTCTTGAGAAGCTCAAACGTGCTGTATAACAAGAGAATGAACCTCATTGGATCTTGCTGAAGCTCAAATGTGCTGCGTAACACGAGAATGAACCTCATTGGTTCTTGCTGAAGCTCAAACGTGCTGCGTAACACGAGAATGAACCTCATTGGTTCTTGCTGAAGCTCAAACGTGATTTGTAACACGAGAATGAACCTCACTGGTTCTCGAGGAAGTTCAAACGTGCTGCGTAATACGAGAAAGAACCTCATTGGTTCTTGCTGAAGCTCAAACGTGCTGTGTAACAAGAGAATGAACCTCATTGGTTCTTGCTGAAGCTCAAACGTGATTTGTAACACGAGAATGAACCTCACTGGTTCTTGCTGAAGCTCATACGTGCTGCGTAACAAGAGAATGAACCTCATTGGTTCTTGCTGAAGCTCATACGTGCTGCGTAACAAGAGAATGAACCTCATTGGTTCTTGCTGAAGCTCAAATGTGCTGCGTAACACGAGAATGAACCTCATTGGTTCTCGAGGAAGCTCAAACGTGATGCGTAACACGAGAATGAACCTCATTGGTTCTTGCTGAAGCTCAAACCTGATGCGTAATAAGAGAATGAACCTCATTGGTTCTCGAGAAGCTCAAACGTGATGCGTAACACAAGAATGAACCTCATTGGTTCTCGAGAAGCTCAAACGTGATGCGTAATAAGAGAATGAACCTCATTGGTTCTCGAGAAGCTCAAACGTGATGCGTAACACGAGAATGAACCTCATTGGTTCTTGAGGAAGCTTAAACTTGCTGAGTAACACGAGAATGAACCTCATTGGTTCTTGAGAAGCTCAAACGTGCTGTGTAACATGAGAATGAACCTCATTGGTTCTTGAGAAGCTCAAACGTGATGCGTAACACGAGAATTAACCTCATTGGTTCTTGCTGAAGCTCAAACGCTCTGTGTAACACGAGAATGAACCTCATTGGTTCTTGCTGAAGCTCAAATGTGATGCGTAACACGAGAATGAACCTCATTGGTTCTCGCTGAAGCTCAAACGTGATGCGTAACACGAGAATGAACCTCATTGGTTCTTGCTGAAGCTCAAACGCTCTGCGTAACACGAGAATGAACCTCATTGGTTCTTGAGAAGCTCAAACGTGCTGCGTAACACGAGAATGAACCTCATTCGTTCTCGAGGAAGCTCAAACTTGCTGCGTAACACGAGAATGAACCTCATTGGTTCTTGCGGAAGCTCAAATGTCCTGCGTAACACGAGAATGAACCTCATTGGTTCTTGCTGAAGCTCAAACTTGCTGTGTAACATGAGAAAGAACCTCATTGGTTCTTGCTGAAGCTCAAACTTGCTGTGTAACACGAGAATGAACCTCATTGGTTCTTGCTGAAGCTCAAACTTGCTGTGTAACACGAGAATGAACCTCATTGGTTCTTGCTGAAGCTCAAATGTGCTGCATAACACGAGAATGAACCTCATTGGTTCTTGCTAAAGCTCAAACTTGCTGTGTAACACGAGAATGAACCTCATTGGTTCTTGCTGAAGCTCAAATGTGCTGCGTAACACGAGAATGAACCTCATTGGTTCTTGCTGAAGCTCAAACGTGCTGCCTAACACGAGAATGAACCTCATTCGTTCTCGAGGAAGCTCAAATGTCCTGCGTAACACGAGAATGAACCTCATTGGTTATTGCTGAAGCTCAAATGTGCTGCATAACACGAGAATGAACCTCATTGGTTCTTGCTAAAGCTCAAACTTGCTGTGTAACACGAGAATGAACCTCATTGGTTATTGCTGAAGCTCAAATGTGCTGTGTAACACGAGAATGAACCTCACTGGTTCTTGCTGAAGCTCAAATGTGCTGTGTAACACGAGAATGAACCTCATTGGTTCTTGAGGAAGCTCAAATGTGGTGTGTAACACGAGAATGAACCTCATTGGTTCTTGAGGAAGCTCAAATGTGCTGTGTAACACGAGAATTAACCTCATTCGTTCTTGAGGAAGCTCAAACGTGCTGTGTAACACGAGAATGAACCTCATTCGTTCTTGAGGAAGCTCAAACGTGATGCGTAACACGAGAATGAACCTCATTGGTTCTTGAGGAAGCTCAAACGTGATGCGTAACACGAGAATGAACCTCATTGGTTCTTGCTGAAGCTCAAACTTGCTGTGTAACACGAGAATGAACCTCATTGGTTCTCGAGGAAGTTCAAACGTGCTGCGTAACACGAGAATGAACCTCATTGGTTCTTGAGGAAGCTCAAACGTGCTGCGTAACACGAGAATGAACCTCATTGGTTCTTGCTGAAGCTCAAATGTGCTGCGTAACACGAGAATGAACCTCATTAGTTCTTGAGGACGCTCAAACGTGCTGCGTAACACGAGAATGAACCTCATTGGTTCTTGCTGAAGCTCAAGCGTGCTGAGTAACACGCGAATGAACCTCATTGGTTCTTGCTGAAGCTCAAAGCGTGCTGTGTAACACGAGAATGAACCTCACTGGTTCTTGCTGAAGCTCAAAGCGTGATGCGTAACACAAGAATGAACCTCATTGGTTCTTGCTGAAGCTCAAACGTGCTGTGTAACACGAGAATGAACCTCACTGGTTCTTGCTGAAGCTCAAACGTGCTGTGTAACACGAGAATGAACCTCATTGGTTCTTGCTGAAGCTCAAGCGTGCAGCGTAACACGAGAATGAACCTCATTGGTTCATGCTGAAGCTCAAGCGTGCTGTGTAACACGAGAATGAACCTCATTGGTTCTTGCTGAAGCTCAAAGCGTGCTGTGTAACACGAGAATGAACCTCATTGGTTCTTGGTGATGCTCAAGCGTGCTGCGTAACACGAGAATGAACCTCATTGGTTCTTGAGGAAGCTCAAAGCGTGATGCGTAACACGAGAATGAACCTCATTGGTTCTTGAGGAAGCTCAAACGTGCTGTGTAACACGAGAATGAACCTCACTGGTTCTTGCTGAAGCTCAAACGTGCTGCATAACACGAGAATGAACCTCACTGGTTCTTGCTGAAGCTCAAACGTGCTGCGTAACACGAGAATGAACCTCATTGGTTCTTGAGGAAGCTCAAACATGATGCGTAACACGAGAATTAACCTCACTGGTTCTTGCTGAAGCTCAAACGCGATGCGTAACACGAGAATGAACCTCAATGGTTCTTGAGGAAGCTCAAACATGATGCGTAACACGAGAATGAACCTCATTGGTTCTTGAGGAAGCTCAAACATGATGCGTAACACGAGAATGAACCTCATTGGTTCTTGCTGAAGCTCAAACTTGCTGTGTAACACAAGAATGAACCTCATTGGTTCTTGCTGAAGCTCAAACGTGCTGCGTAACACGAGAATAAACCTCAATGGTTCTTGCTGAAGCTCAAACGTGCTGTGTAACACGCGAATGAACCTCATTGGTTCTTGCTGAAGCTCAAACGTGCTGCGTAACACGAGAATTAACCTCATTGGTTCTTGCTAAAGCTCAAACTTGCTGTGTAACACGAGAATGAACCTCATTGGTTCTTGCTAAAGCTCAAACTTGCTGTGTAACACGAGAATGAACCTCATTGGTTCTCGCTGAAGCTCAAACGCTCTGCGTAACACGAGAATGAACCTCATTGGTTCTTGCTGAAGCTCAAACGCTCTGCGTAACACGAGAATGAACCTCATTGGTTCTCGCTGAAGCTCAAACGCTCTGCGTAACACGAGAATGAACCTCATTGGTTCTTGAGAAGCTCAAACGTGCTGCGTAACACGAGAATGAACCTCATTGGTTCTTGAGGAAGCTAAAACGTGATGCGTAACACGAGAATGAACCTCATTGGTTCTTGCTGAAGCTCAAACGTGCTGCGTAACACGAGAATGAACCTCATTGGTTCTTGCTAAAGCTCAAACTTGCTGTGTAACACGAGAATGAACCTCATTGGTTCTTGCTAAAGCTCAAACTTGCTGTGTAACACGAGAATGAACCTCATTGGTTCTTGAGGAAGCTCAAACGTGCTGTGTAACACGAGAATGAACCTCATTGGTTCTTGCTGAAGCTCAAACGCTCTGCGTAACACGAGAATGAACCTCATTGGTTCTTGAGAAGCTCAAACGTGCTGCGTAACACGAGAATGAACCTCATTGGTTCTTGAGGAAGCTCAAACGTGATGCGTAACACGAGAATGAACCTCACTGGTTCTTGAGGAAGCTCAAACGGTTTTTATTATTGGACCCTTGAACTCAACTCCAGCCTTAACCCTCAAGCATCCCTTTAAAGGGGTGTCAGAAATTGAAGACCTGACTCTGATGGTCTAAAACTCAAACTGGTCCTCACAAAGATAACTATACAAGTACAGACACACACAGATACACAGTGCAGTCTTTCACACTTATTCTATTTACTTCACAGTTAAAGATGTCCCATTTTTTTTGCCATGATTGGATGCAGCTAAAATAAAGGGTCTGGAAAACTTTTGATTGTGTTTGTTGTAATATTTCTCCAAGCACATCTTTTCATGCTTATAAATCAATACCTGCTATATTTAGCAAAGGCTTGAGCTTGTTTTCTTTCAGATAAACATCAGATGTTCTGATACATCTCTGATTTGCTTGCGTAAGTGTGCCGGTAGTAATCTTGTGCATGCATCTCAATGCAAAAACAAGGCCTGAATGTAACTATAAATCTGCCATTTAGCCACGCCTCTTGTTCCTTCATCTTGCCTGTTCATTATCTGTTACGGCTTTTATTGCACACTGTCAGTTTCACCCAGGCACATGCAACCCGTAAGGCCTGCTGTGTTTATGAGGCAGAATGCGAAGGAATGATTCTCTGTTACAGCACGGATCGGAGCGTTTGTTTTACGAGTGCTGGTTTAAAGGATGCGGCCGCATTACTTCCCACTGTGCTGCTGGTGTCAGCTCTATATGTCACAGAACTGCAGTGACAGGCTGGGGTGTAAAAAGAAGATCTACATTCAAATGTGATACTGCATTCAAGTATTTCAGAATTACCATAACTCAGGGATTCTACGCTGAGCTGTTTGCATCCTCAGACTCAGAAATTATTTGTTTCTATGGCAACACTTGTAACGCCAAAAAAGCTTCAAAATACTTTAATCACTCAATTAATTCTCTGTTAATCATACCTTTATATTCTCTTGCAAAATATTAAAAAACAAAGTGTACAAACAAAAGCAAAAGGGGTTATAATACCTTTAAATGTTGGAGTCAACATGTGTAGTTCCTGTCTTTTATTTTCTGGTTTCCTTGTGGATTCTAGTCTTTCATTGGTTTATTATAAGTCTTGTCTTGGAATTGGTTCGGATTGAATAGACTTGTTAGTTTGTTTCAATGTATTAATTATAATTATGTGTATGTATTGTCAACAGAGTTTATTTTCAATCACGATATCATAATTAGTCAGAAGTGAATTTTTAAGCCACAATATGTAATTTTTCACCACTAGAGTTCTCTTATTGAAAACAAAGGCGTGGCTTGATGACACTTGATTTCACAGAGCTTTTATTATGCTGCAGACAAGCGCTTCCGCTTCATCCGCTCATGTGTGTGTGTAGTAACGCAGCACTGTTTATCATATTACACACATTTGAGTGTGTTAAAGTGATGTTATAATGCTACTCTGTGTGTTCACTCAGCGGCTGCGATGAGACACTTGTTCACACTGCAGTGAGCGAGATCATATCAGGCGGTAACACACGGCACTCTGTGCGGTAAATCAAGAACAGCAGATTTAAACAATCAGACTAACTGTGTTGAGCTGGAGAACAATGATTCGTTTCTGTCCATCAATGATCCAAACAGTTGCTCACCTGTCTAATAAAACACATCAGATATTAAAGCGTCTTTGGTGCTTCCATGGTTTCTATTAAATAAATAAAAAAATTAATTGGGTTAACCGTGTCCTGGTTAAAATGACAATTTCTATGAATTTAAACATTATTGGAAACATTTGGGATAATACAAGTACACTGTTCTAGGGTTTTTGGATATTTTAAACCAAAAAATCTTACATGTTGCCATTTTGCTATTTTCCCCCCAATATTTGCTAAAATTCTTAGAAACGTGCAGGTGTTTCTTAGTTTGTTTCTTTATATATATATATTATTATTTTTTATTTTTTTTCATGCAAAACATTGTTTTGACAATATCGTTGGTATAATACAAAATGTATGTTTGTTATCAATTTAAAGGACATTTTGTCTTCAATATTAATTTCCATCCTTAACATATTTTGTAATATCTCTTTAACACAAGTTATTTCCTCAATGACATCATCTTTCAGGAAGTGACATCAGTTGATGGGAAAACAACAGCACAAACAAACATCAGTGCAATGGATTCATTGATATTCTATGTTGTTATGACTGCTCTACATTGTATTCTGTTCCGTTTTGACCGTTAACTAAAGGGCTTTATTTCCATCCGGTTAGAAATCCTGTTTATGTTCTTGCCATTATTTAAATAACTAAGCTATAATGAATAAACGTTAATTATCTGAGCAAAGTTGAAAAAGTACAGCATAACATAAATGACCCACCATAAGATGTGATTTAAAGACCTGTCCTTTAAACCACTGGACATATAGGACTTTCAGAGCAAACGGATCAATGCGGCAGGAAATAGAATTCCTCTCGAACTGCAGCGGACATGACAATACTCTGAATGTATTAGACAGAAGTTTTATCTAATTATGAACAAGGAGATGGATTGCGCTTGAGGACTTTTCTGCTCTGATCTTACCTAACACAATACAAATGAAACACGCACTTTGGGACCAAATCAGGTGCAACGTACTTCTAGTTGATGCACGTCCACACAAACACAGTTATGGATGCACATCTTACAAAATCAGACTAACCCAGTATCAACTGGGACTTCCACAAATGTGAAGATCACTCTGACTCAAGAACAATTAGTCTGACCATGACTTCAGGAAACCGTAATTCTGCTGCATGACCAGGATTGCATATGTGCAAAATTAAATTAAAATGCTGTCATTATGAACACATCCTCATGCCATTCCAAATCTCTGTGACTTTTCATGGAACACACAAATAAAGCATTAAAGTCTGCACTGGTCGCTCTTGTCCATGAATTTCAAATGTGTGGAAAATTAAATTCTGTCATCATATTCTCAGCCCAAATCTATATGACGTTTTTATGGAACAACTGAAACATTTAAAAAACAAGGCTTTCAAGTTTCAGAAGGAACACAAACGCATTATAAAAAATAGTCCATATGACGGGCACTATATTCTGAAGCCATACAAGAGAAAACAGTGACCTTCACATTTCTCCCTTTGCAATTTGCAGACAAAGCAACATCACATTGGTTCGTGTTTTGACTCCCTTTAGTAATTCACACTGATGTGTAATTTCTGTTGCTCTGTGTGATAAAATTGTCAGAAGGTAATTGAGTAAGGCCTTTGGTGTGACGCAGCTGTTTTGCTCAGAGTTAAGGGAATTCTCATGAAGGGGTCAAAGGTCACTCCATCAGAATCAACTGTGCCATGGCGACCGGAGACTTTAATGACGCGCATACTCTGGCAAACACTGACAATCCTGCAAATGGATTAGGCTGAACACTCTTTACGTGTGACTGCAATGAAGTGCTTAGGTGTGTGTGTGTGTGTGGGGGGGGGGTCAGGCTTTGCCTAGAGAACAAATATCCCCACGAGGATAGTAAAAACTAAAATCACCCCCATTATGAGCAACAGCAAACAATCCCCACAAGGAAAACTGCTTAGTAAACATACTCTTCAGAAAAATCTTAGCTTTAAGCGTAACGTTAGAGGACACACAATATCCTTAGTTCAGCATAGTGAATGTCTTAATGTTTGTGTTTTTAGTTACAACTCCATGCATATTTAAACACGACATGAGTGTAGGTAAAGTGAAACCGTACAGCTATTATGTATGCAAGCTGCAAGCAAAGTATATGAAAAATTCAGAATCTCGCACTCATTCCCTCTCCTTGAAATTGAGCTCGCTTTTATAATCGTCCCCTTTATCGAGCAGCCCCCGCTTTGTTCCCTGCTTTTCGTGCTGAGTTATCTGGAGACTCTAAGTGTGACAGGACCAGAGAGGCTAGACGGAGGAAAATCTCTCCGTGCGAGCAGTTTGTAGTCGCAGCCCCAGGCGAGAGGACTAATACCCCAGTAACAAAGAATCAGAGAGAATCGATACGACTCCCGCCGACAGAGATTCACTCCTCTCTGAAAGTGTGCACCCAATACAATTCGATTGCCGCAACACATTGGCACGTGAACGCACACGCAAACGCACACGTGCATGCACTCACATGCAAGTTCTCCTGCAATGCAACTGGCAGCCTTGTGAAACTCCTGCAATGCACTAAACACACGTGCTCGCTTTCTATCCCGGGAAGGCTGGTAAACACACCACCTCGCATGCTGGAAGGTAGTTTAGATCCATGGCATTGTGGATAAGGAGCAGACACTTGCCGTCTCAATGGGACAGGGGTCGCCGATGGGGTAATCCTGCGATCCCCGTCGGCTCTCTGTCCCTCTCAGCAGGCAGCTCCTTCTCAGATGATATTAAGACCCCATTCAACGGTGACACAATCACACACATTCCTCCTTCCCTTCAGACTTACCTTCATTCGAGCGCAGAGGTAGCTGTGCAGTGTCAGGGGAGGCATGTTAGGGCAGCTGCGCTCTGTTCTGACTCCAGCTCTGATGTGCTCATCTCAACTGCCTCACTGACTCGGCACACACAGCGCTCCACCACCTCCTTACCTCGCTCTCCTGGAGGATGCGAGCGAGCGAGAGAAAGAGAGAGAGGGAGGGATGTGAAAGTGAGCATGAGAGGATGTTTCCTCCCCCACATCCCCCTGCTCCTCCGTCTCCCCTCGCAGGATTTGTCCTTTCGTACTTGCGTGTGTGTGGAAGCATCCTAGTGCGTGATGAGTTGGATTCTGCAGGCTGAGGTTTACGCAACTGCGTGAAAACGAGACGAGGGAGAGAAGGAATCGTGCTAGATGTGCCGGATAATCAATTTCTCTCATTTTTTAGCTTGAGAACAGCCTGAGGGTGAGATACTGGAAGATACTGTATAAGAGGAGAGGAGGCGCGGGGGGACTGATTGAGAGTGTGTTGCGAGAGATAAAGTTGGACGTTTACTCTGCAAGGTCGTCAGAGCGGTGAGCAGATGTTTCGGGATGGCAGGCAGCACTACAGCAAGGTTAAACATGAGGCCGTGTCCCCACGCACTTCCAACATGCGAATGGACTCTGATTTATGACTCTGCAGTCTCACACAAACACATGCAGCCACACACGACGTAAGTCATGTCCTGTCTCCGCTCAATGGCAGTAGATTCTGCAGCTTCTATTGGAAATAAAATTGCCCAAGCATATGTTTCAGAGCCCTTTATGCCACTGGCCACCGTGATCCAATACTGGACTCATTGGTTTTACTTTCCTAGCCAACATTTCATGGTGGGGGCAATGTAGACACCCAATGGTCTTAAGGTTTGGACCCCTAATGGGATTTATTCAGAATGGGACAATATGGAACCCGTGGACAAACCCATTTGGGTCCAAAACCTAAAGACACACACACACACACACACACACATGTTTGTTTTTGTGAAATGTGGGGACATTCCATAGGCGTAATGCATTTTATACCGTACAAACCATATTTTCTATCCCCCTACACTGCCCCTGCCCCTAAACCTACCCATCACAGGAGACTGCGCAGTTTACTTTCTGTGAAAAAAACCTCATCCTGTGTGATTTATAAGCATTTTGAAAAGTGAGGACATGGGGAACGTCCTCATATTTCACCCTCTTTTTGTAATACCTATGTCATACCCATGTCATTATACACATTTGTGTCCTGATATTTGACAAAAACATGCCCACACACACACACACACACACACACACACTGCAAACCGGTCTGTTTATTACTCGTTTGGATGGGTGTAAAATCGAACAGTTGTTCTGACTAACCCCTTTTAGTTAACTTTACTTAATGTCCAACAATTTGTTGAACTTAAAACAATTTAGTAAGTGGGATAATTCTGACACAGGGCAGCAAATTATATTGTAATATAAAGCCAAAAATACTTAAACAAAGCAAGGCATGTGCTGCAATGCATTCTGGGCGTACACTGTTCCTCAGAACAAAGAATTAAGTTGACAAAACTTAAATGGCTTAAGTACATGTGACTCAAAACAAGTAAAGAACAACTTGATTCAATTACTTAATTTAATTAAGGCAACAAGTTTTCACAATTGAATTAAGTAAACTGAACAAATTGGTGAAAAATGGTGAACATTCTGAGTATGGGTAGCCGGTAGCACGTTATTTTACTGTGTCATTGTTAGACGTGTTACATGTAGTTATTAATAGCTATAAATTAGGCATGATTACATGCAATTGACCCTAAACCAAATCCTCATCCTAAACATAACACTATGGTAAGTACATGTAGTTAATTACTACTTAAATATGTCATTTCAATGTAACAATGACACCTTAAAATAAAGCGAAACCGGGTTGCCACACTTAACGTTAACTTTTTTGCACTTATATTGTACCTACATTGGCCCCACCATAAAATGCTACCTGGGAATGTAAAACCAGTGAATTTCAGGGTTTCCATGACAGGATTAACCCCGGTCAGATTATATATGTGTTTCATATGGATTAATTCACAAACTCATTTGGGGCCCAAACCTCAAGCACATATCGTGCCTACATTGCCCTCACCATGAAATGTTGGCTGGGAATGTAAAATCAATGAGTCCAGTACTGGATCATGGTGGCCATTGGTGTAAAGGGCATCCCGCTGATGCAGGCGGGCACGGACACCTATGCATGGGGCCCTTTCTGACGTTATATAGTGTGGTTAATTTGTGCAATTTTATTATGCATAAAAGCAGCAGATATTGTTTTCACAATACTAAATGCTGCACATAGCCGCATAAACGCATCTCCACAGGAATCCAGGAATCCAATCCAATCCTTGGATATTGTACATTGATTCGTTTGCCCAGCGGACCGAATATACAATGTGCACCGATTGACATGACGGAGTGGCAGTATTAAAAATCTGTGATGCAAAGGAACATTTGTAATGTCCCTTGTGAAAAAATAAGTACACTTTAAAAAAAAAGTGGGTAACGCTTTAGATTACGGCCCGGAAAGTACTAGATAATTAAAGTAAATTTACAGCATTACTTTAGGTAATTATAGTGTAACTATGAAGTAGGTATGTGTAATTATAAGGGAAAAATATGTAATATTGTGGGAATAAAGGGGTAACTATCAGGAAAATTAACAAATTATTTATACTGTAAGTATCATTTAATTAAGGGGTAATTATTTGTGTGTAGTTACAGGGTAAGAATGAATCTGCGGGCTGTAAATTAAAGTGGTTCTTGTTCCCCTCTTGTTTCATGTAGTTACAGGGTAAGTACAATAAAAACACATACAAAATCTGATATCACTCGGAAACCTTTATTTAAAAAAATAAAATAAATAATAATTTAAACAGATTTACAACACTTATAATTACATTGATAATTAAATAAAATGTACTAAATTTAATTAAAAAATACTTACAGTATAAATAATTTGTTAATTTTCCTGATAGTTACCCCTTTATTCTCCCAATATTACATATTGTTCCTTAATACCTACACATATTTACTTTATAGTTACACTATAATTACCGAAAGTTATGCTTTAAATTCACTTTAATTATGCAGTACTTTCCGGGCCGTAATCTAAAGCGTTACCAAAAAGGTGTACTTTTATAATGGAAATAATATAGTTTAAAAGAATATACCTAATTGCAAACTAAATGTCATGTTTTTTTGACACTTACAGTGTTTTTTTGTTTTTTGTCAAATATATACTTTTAATATTTAAAGTACACTATAAGTGCACATTTAATACAATTATAAGCATACTTTTTCAAAAGGGAATCAAAGCTTAAAAGGCTTCAGTCTATTTATTTTCGGTCAGTGTGAGCTACCTTGTCTTGTTAATTTGCAAGCTAGCAAACAAATAAACAAAAAAATTATGAATGAATAAATAAATAAATAAATAAATAAATGGTAAAACGTAGATTGCATACATTCGGAGGATCCGATGCCTAGGTCTCCTAATGCTGTTTCGGATGATAACAAACTAAGCACAGTTTTGATAGCCCCCTAGTCATAATAATTACATTTATAGTTGTCTCTGCACATTTAGCAGATATTAAGAAAGTCCTTAAGCAAGCACACTTCCAGTATATTGTGTCTGAATCACTTTTAAGAGACTTCACAATAGTTTTCTTTATTATGCGTTGAGAACAAACTGTGAATGAAGAAACACTACAGCGCTTCATTTACTCTCTATATCTCTCTTTTTAACGTGTGATAAAGCATTGTGTGATGCTGCATCAGTCAGCCGACCCTGTAATTGCAAAATCAATAAACATTTTCAATGGGTTATCAATCCTCTAAGTGTAATCAAGGCCTCGGTCCTTCATTACTCCAAGCTTGTTATTTATTTATTTTTTATCACCGGATCACTAAAGTGTTGAGAGGAAGGTTATATAGATGTGAGGTAGGAAAGGCAGTATGTCAATGCAGTATGTCTTTCATTTTTCATTTCATCTGGTTCGGTGAGGCCAGTTTTAATCAATGAATTGTGAAAAAAGTTCCATTCCATCATATTTCGATTTGAAACTGTTTAGCAGATGTAATATTCAAGACTGTCCCAGCATTTATTTAATTACACATTCTGACCCGTTTCTGTCGCATTGTTGTCACTGTAAAATCACATTAGTTAGACTTGCAAACCAATTGCCTAAAAAAACAAGTAAAGTGAAATAGGAATGGTGTTTTACTCACAAAAAGAAAACAACTGAGAATACTTGATAATTTACTTTAAATAAACTTTATTTGTTAAATAAACTTTATTATACCTCTGTTGTGTTTTAATGCTGAATGTTGAAGTCAGTGTGTGACTCAAGCATGATCAATTGCAAGATATTGTTACAAATATAGAGGGATTATACCAAGCCGCAACCTCCCCGTGTTTCTCTTGAAGTCAATACGGAAGAGACCCATTTAATCCCACCGGTCACAATTGTGACCAGACATAAAACACATTTTTTATGGACTTTTTAATTATTTTTTTTTAACATAATTTTCATTGATTGTTTAATATACTTACAGATACCATAAACATTCATATATGTCATCATCTCTGGGAAAACAATGGGATTAAATGGGTTAAACTGCATTTCATCGACTGGCCACTAGAGACAGACTCCAGAAGGTGCAGAATCGCATTGAGCTCATGTTAAAATGTCCAACTTTACTGCAGAGTAAAACAAGTTTAAAGCCTGGGACAAATTGTGGTTTTGGTCTATATATATAATGTAATGAAAACTGTGAGGCAGGTGCAATTTTTTATAACTCATTCGTTTACATTATATAAAGCCTTAAGTTCTGCATAATTAGGGGTGTGGCCACTTGAGTGACAGGTGGATAGCCGTTTATCTGCTGTCTGTTAGTCATCTCATCACCTCGGCTCCGCCCACGTCCCGCCTCTTTGCCCATTTTCTGTTATCCGGGAGTGACGCACTGCCAAGATGGCAACGGCCAGCTCGACTCTACTTTACGCTTCAAAACTGCTCTTCAGAATCCTATGGGTGACGTCACAGACACTACATCCATACTTTTTTCAGTCTATCTATGGATTATGCCAACCCAATTAAAAGTGTTCATGACATAAGTGTTAGCAATAAAATGATAAACGATTATTATTTCAAATTAAATTATTGTTGTTCTTCCCTTCTTTTGAAACCAAAAAACTGTGATTTCTATAAGAGAATTACAATATAAATGAAGTTCCCAACCAAATTGAACACTGATCACCATAATGGTGGGTTCAAACTAAAAAGTTTTAGGAAAATCAACGTAAATTTATGAAGTCAGCATGTGATTTGTACATGTTCAGTTGTATTGACAATTAAAGGTTTAAGATGACTATGGGAAATGAGTGAATGCAAACAGAGACAGATAACTGCAGAAGTGGAGGAACTGAGTGGAAAGTTTAATTGTCTATTATTTAAGAATTTGCTGAATGGCACTCAAACCAATCATTTAATCTTAACTTGGGTTTCCTGTTTTGAAAAAAATTATAAATAAATACATAGTAGGTGAATACAGATTATTTGAACAATTAAGTTATGACATTAAGTTATTTAAACTAAAGTGTTAGTTAGAATCACTATTGGATTTTATTGAATTAATTGACTCTGTCTTGTGTATCTTGTTCCGTTAATTCATTTGTGTTTTAGTTTGGTTTTGGTCTGTTCCTGTTTTCCTGCGTTTCCTCATTGTTAGTTGATCAAGGCTGCATACTTCCCTAGTAGGCGAAAAACAGTATGTGACAAAATAAGTATGTCTGAATTCATTGTACTCATAAAGAGTAAAAATGTACTTACTACTTCTGACGAGAAGTAGTCCACTTCTGGAGTGTCCATGCGATAAACATTTTAATATCCCATGAGGCCACGGCATAACTGATGCTAGTAGGTCACATGATAATGAACGCACAACTACGCCCATTCATACTATATACAACATACATTTTTTTAGTGGTTGCAAAGTAATTTCTTATTCAAAATAAATGCCTACTTAAGAGAGTATCTGATTTCGGACGCAGTCTTAGTTTCCAGGTGTTTGCCATTTTGGTTTCATAGTTTCTGATTAGTTTCACCTGTGTTTCATTTAGCGTCCTTCGATTTACTCTCTGTGTATATATAGCCCTCATTTTCCATTCTCATGTCTATGTTAAGGTAGTTACCTTCATCCTGTTTTCCAGAGTTTATGCTGTGCTACTTCATTGTTATAGTTCTCCCACATTTGTTATATTTTTTGGAATAAAACCGCGTTAGATCCTGTCTCACTCTCCCTGCCACAACCAACCGGCGACACCCTGCCAGTGCAGATTTGATCTGTTTGAACTGAAATATTGTGACCTGGAATGTAAAGAGAAAACAATGGGAAAGATAAAAACGGGCAAAGCACTCCAAGGGCAACAAGAACAATCAGGACAGGATGATAGAGACAGAATGAAAGGGAGAATGAAAAAAGCCTTGTCTTGTCTGTCAGTAATTTTGCTCTGATCACTGAGTGAGAAGAAAAAAAAAACATCTATGAACATTTGTTTTAGAGGATATCTTTATTTAGCACAACTTTTGCCTTTTAATTTTTATATTTATACATTTAAAACCCTATGAAAACAGCTAAATCACCACCCCTGCTCAGTAAATCTGATTAAACTTCCTTTTGGTAACAGCACATTTTATTATTATTATTATTATTATTATTATTATTATTATTATTATTATTATTATTATTATTATTATTATTATTATTAAATATTATTATTATTATTTTTACAAAAATCTGTGAGTGGTACAGATAAGTTCAATTCTACAGTAAATTGCTTAAAATGAGTGTCTTTGTATGTGTAAATCTAAACAAGAATGTAATATTACCTAAATATAAATGCATAAATCCATAAATAAATAAACAAACACTAATGGAAATGTGTTGGATGTGCTCGTGGGCCACTTTATTAGGTACACCTACACAAGTTGCATATATGTAATCAGCCAATCACATGTGAGCACCACAATGCATTTAGGCATGTAGACATGATCAAGATGATCTGCTGAAGTTCAAACTGAGCATCAGAATGGGGAAGAACGCTGATTTAAGTCACTTGAATGTGGCTGTTGCTGTTTGTTCCAGGCTGGTCTGAGTATTTCAGAAACTATTTTCACAGATTTTCACAGAGTAATAGCAATCCACCTGTCACTCAAGTGGCCACGCCCTAAATTATGCAGAACTTTATGGCTTATTAGTTTAAAAAACATTTACCCAAACAGTTGTCATGAAGGGCATTATTATCCCAAATAGACCAAAACCAAAAAAAGCATGGGGGTCTATGGGATTGAGTCCCTTTTGGAGCCTGTCTTTAGCGGCCAGTTGATGAATTGCAATTTAAGTCACTTCCGTATGGTCTTCAAGAGAGACCGCGGGAGGTTGCCGCTTGTTTGAATCATGAACAATTAAGGCATTTCTGAAACGAAAGGAGGTCTAACCTGGTCAAAACAAACCAAAAACAAATCCACATATGCATTTTAGGAATAATCGTGTGTCGCTATGGGGATTTGGCGTCCCAGATGCTCAATTAGCGGTAAACATGAGGGAATGATTGAAATAGGAGAATGGAAATGATTTAAGATCTCCTGCTGGGGTAACTATAGTCAGGGTTAATCTTTTCCCTTCACTTACAAAATAATGCTTCGTTAAGGAGTCAGCGGTTACACCGTGTCAATTTTCATTGCGGGCTGTAGTTCTGTGTGTGCACTTGCGCCTCAGGAATGGTAGCAGTGAAGGGAGACGAAAAAGTCCAGAACATGATTTGCTGATGCTGAAGTGCCTTCACGGAGCACTATGTTGGCTGCCTGCAGAGAGGGAGAGATATTGTTCACAGTGCTGACGATGTGAAGTAGAAAATGTGGACAAAACAAAGCCTTCAGCCAATGGGGTCAGTTAACTCCTTTGGTGCAACAGACAGAATCGGTTAAATGCCTTATTTTATTTCATTTTGGTGTTTCAGGGCACTGAGGAACAGATGAGATGTAGCATGGGGGTATTAAGATTGCCAATGTTTAATTTAACATAAATTTAAAGAAATCAATAGTACTTCTGGCAAATGTTTAAAACAGTGTACACATTAAATGAAGTCTTCAGGCTGGGAAAACCTAAAAAATGATCACATCTCAAATTGTCATGATGGTTGCCTATTACATAGCAAGGTTTTGCAGTTTGACTGATTTAATCCACACATCAAACATTTTCCAGATAATTTATTGTTTAATTTATTTAATGTATTAAATTCATCAGTCAACCTGCAGTAATTCATAACAGTGCTCCAGAGCTGTTGGGGACAGCAGAGAGGCTAATAATGTTGTATCAGTTGTTCAGGAAGATGAATAGGGTATGCACTGATGTCACTTTCCCGCCGGAACACGCCCCCTCAGCCGGACTGAGTGGCAGAAGAGCTGCTGCATGACACAGGTAAAACAAACAATTATCAGTTTAAACTAAAGGTTGGACTCCATATAGTCTTCCTTACAACATACCCAACATCCAGTAATCCATGGATATTGACATGCAGCCAGGAATTATGTTTCCTGATATGTATGTGCCTGGTATATAGTTGGTTCTGACCCTGAGTGATCCCTTATATCCATGTTATATATGTTGTCATATCTCTCAGGCCTAAAACTTGTATAGTTTTTTTTCAGAGCTTATTTAAAAACATCCAATCATCAGCATATAAGATGGTAAATCAGGACATGATCCAGCATATTTACACAAAATCATAACTGCATTTCGCTGCTTTTTGTGAGTTGCAGAGATCCATTTGATTCTCTTCTCCGTAGCTTTTGGCAGTCTGTAAAAATATAACTCAGATTTCTTATTTCTATTTATACAGTCAATCTCAAAGCTTTTTCCCATTATAGATGTGTTTTGTGTTTTTTGCAGCATTCACTGAAAACCAATGCCGCCACTCAGTCGTTCTGCCACTCAGTCGTTCTGCCACTCAGTCTGTCTGCCACTCAGTCGTTCTGCCACTCAGTCGTTCTGCCACTCAGTCTTTCTGCCACTCAGTCTTTCTGCCACTCAGTCGTTCTGCCACTCAGTCGTTCTGCCACTCAGTCGTTCTGCCACTCAGTCTTTCTGCCACTCAGTCTTTCTGCCACTCAGTCTTTCTGCCACTCAGTCGTTCTGCCACTCAGTCTTTCTGCCACTCAGTCGTTCTGCCACTCAGTCTTTCTGCCACTCAGTCGTTCTGCCACTCAGTCGTTCTGCCACTCAGTCGTTCTGCCACTCAGTCTTTCTGCCACTCAGTCGTTCTGCCACTCAGTCTTTTGCCACTCAGTGGGCGGAACCACAGTCACTCCGACCGATGGTGATGTCACATGCATACCCTCAATATGAGCCAGTGAAACACACATGTAGGTTAATTAGTGAATATTTAAGTATTGAGAACTATTCTCAGAGTGGATTGAGCAACTTTTATTTTTCTTAGCTGTTGCTCAGTTTAGTTGTTCAGGGAATAAGCAATATTTATGAAAAAGGTTGTGAAAAAGAAGTACACTTTAAAAAGGACTTCTCACTACGGAAATAATAGACTTTATTAAAAATATATATTACTATTTATTTTTGGACTCTTTACTGCATGTTAATTGAAATTAAATGAAAATATATCTTAGTGGTTTATATTAAATGCAATTAGGGAGCAAATAAAACGTATCCATGCTTTTTGACCTACTTACGTCGGACTTGAGTACATCATTATATTTCATTTCATAATTACTTCTATTGTCTTTTGAAATATGGCTGAAGTCTATTGCAGAACGTACTGACGAATGTATTGACTTTTATCCATACATTTTCTGGGAATAAAGCCCATGACTTTGGTGTTGCTCGACTCTTTGAGCTCCAGGAACGCAACAGAAGTGAGAGCATGCGGGTGAGTGATGATTTATTTATTTATGTTTGATAAAGCTTCAGTAGCAAACAAGAGTTGCATAGCTGCCAGACAAAGGTTGAATTAATATTTGTTTGCTGAAGATTTACTTTATATATATATATATAACAGTTAACAGTTAGTGTAAAATGTGTATTACAATGAACAGATACCAGATTTTGCATAAAACAGTAAATGTCTAAAACACTAATAAAAACTATCATTCAAGGAAAGAGGAGAAAACTGAAATTCATAACAAGCCACAGGGCTCCAACAGGGCACAACCGTAAGTGTAAAGAGAAAAAAATACAACCTCTAAATAACAATCACACTCCAATTTAGCACAGATTTCAGAGTGCTCAAAAAGAGGCACAAATCACTGGGAACCACAAGAAAAATCTCCTCCGCCTCACCAGTGCCAGTCACACATGGATGCAGAGATGACAACTAAAGCAAAAAGAAAAGAAAATCAATCAACACATTTGCAATCTCAGAACTGGGCAATTCACCACAAAAACAAAACAAAAACAACTAATAAAAAGATAGCAACAATAGTCTGGTTTTAAATCACCTGGAGGGTTCTTCTTTTAAAGAGACCTCTATTATTCAAAAACTCTGTAGACTGTCTGTGTCACCAGGCCTATCAACGTCAATAAACAAGGTGTTCTCAATGACAAAACCCATGCATGGAGCTACCTCATGCCCACATTTCATTAAATGAAGGTGACCTGATACTAGCACACGCTTGTTTGAGCAATCAATGAATGGATGAGACCATAGCACGCTATGCTACTGTGTGTCTATAGTTTGTGCCAACGTAAATATTACACTACCACACAGACTTATGGGAGATGTAGTCCTGAACTCTCACACACTTTTGAGGGGACACATGGGTTTGACACTGCAAGGACAATCGTCTGTTCCTCCTGTCTCCATGTAGCATTGTCATCGGCGTCTTATATTACGGACATTGCAGTTTATTGCTCTGTTCACATCTAAAGACCTCATGCAGGACAATGGCATGTTCACGCAGGTGATCAGGGATCCTGGAGTCTGAAGGACTATTCCACAGCTGCATGTGCAATAGTTGTTTATGGTTCATTGAACAAGCATTAAGAACATTGTTTTTTAAACCCGCTGCAATAAAGACCTTGTCTCGGACATTCAGTGATTTTGGTATTCTGCTAGACCGCGAGGGGTTACATCAACTTTGCGCAGTGGACGAATGGATCCACGTCCACAGCAGGTGAAGCGGAGGATGACAGCAGCCTCGTCCAGTCACACCCCACAGACATCTTACAAACCAGCCCAGAGCACAGCCCACCAACACCCCACACTACGGAGACAACAACACCTGAGCCCCCCTGCAGACGGAGAGCTTCCGCCCGCCGCTAGCACGGAGCCTGTGACGACAGCACCTGCTAAAGCCCCGGAGCCAAAGTTCCCATGTGAGTCTGACCAGGGGTGTGAACCAGCAATAGCCATCCCGGTGGGAGTATTGGTGGAGTTTAACACTGACTTATTGACTGGAATTCAGAAATACTGCTCCCCACCCTAATCTTGGTACCTTTCCCTCATCATTGCTGGTTACAGCCAGCACTGAATCTGGATTATCGGACTGTATAAACCATGAAAATGAGCGGTTATCTGGGGTCCCGCCCAACCTCCCTCCCTCACTTCTACAGTGTAACATTGCAAGTCCTCAGCTATTCTCCTACAGCCCTTCATCTTCACTTGTGTTGCCACAGCGGTACGGTGAAGCCTCAGAACCTGCACTCACCAGCCTCGCCAGATCGAGTAGATCCTTCGGCTCAGGCTCCGGCCTCCTCCTCGACCTGTTGGCTTCACCTTGGCTCCTCCCATCCTCGTCTCCACCAGAGACCCTCGACCGTGAAGCTACACCAGGTTGCCTCGTCCCCTCCTCCTTGGTCAGTCATCACCCATGTGCTCCAGATCTTCCCTAGAGCTGCAGTGGTATCCTCCTTTCACTGGTCTCGCCTTGGTCCTCTGTCGTACCGGCTCTGCCTCAGGCTTTGGGAGCTCTGATTCCACCTCGAGCCTCCAGTGCCAGTGCCGTTGCTCGATCCCATCAGCTCTTCGTCATCGCTTTGGGAGCCCCTGAGATCAGCTCTGTCACTATCGTCCACGTCTACTCCTTGCCTCCTCCCTCCATCGTCGCTGCCGGGGGCTGTCGTCATCACCTTGCTCTGGGTCGGTAGCATCTGGCCGCTCTTCCTATCAACGCCCCATGGTACTTCCTCCATCTGTCCCTCCTTGGAGTCTCTGCCTGCCTGCCTGTGTCTGCCAGGCCTCTGCCTGCTCCTCCTTTCCGAACCCTTTGCCAGCTCCTCTCCCTCCACCATCCCTCCCTCACTGGTGTATGTTGCCCTCATTTTGGCGCGAGGTCACACCTACTGTGGGGCATTATGCTATGGACATTCAGTGATTTTGGTATTTTGTTCATCATTACGAATTCTTATTGTTTTCATTGAGTTTCCTGTTTTTCCCCGTCTTACTTCCCGCCACCTGTAAGTTGTCATGATTATGCATTAATTGTCACTGGTGTTTATCGTTCCGTGCATTCTTCAGTTGTCTGCTGTTTTATCACACTTTTATGCAATTTGGACTATCTTTGAGTTATCTAAATAAACCCTACTTACTTTTCATTCATCTTCGTCTTCCTCTTTGAGCCAACCGTGACAGATCTGTAAAGCTTATTTGGATTTTTACAAAACAAAACAAAAAGTATCCTAAAAAAAAGCTGTTTATTTAGAGGAGTTTATGGTTTCCAAGTTGGTTCAGTGTAAATGTAATGCAGTGTATGTTGAATATTCAGTAGCTGAGTGAGCAAAAGCAGTGCAAATGTACATTAGGAGCTTTCGAGAGAGGAAAATGTAACTGTTGAAGCAGAAGAACAACACACTTCCACTAAAATATTCAGCCTATTGACTGAATGGTATAGGGACACAGCTGAAGCAACACAGCCATGTTTTATTGTAACCAGGCAGTCTGTTAGATCATTTTGAGTTGGTTTCCAGCAGGAGTTTGTCTGCAGGAATCTTTGACTAACCAATGAAATACCATTTGAATCAGAAAATGAAGTGTAAGTGCAGGGTGTCTGTGGGAAACCTCAGATATTAGTGCTTGAAAGTGCTCACTTCAAAGAAATCTCCTTTTCCTTGTATAAGATGTACCGAGAACTGCTTGTTGGTTAAGTGGTTTTAAGCAGAAAGACTGCTGAAGACTGAAGCAATGAAATCAATATCGCCAGACAGCTCATATTGTGTGGGTTGGTTGTCTATTTTTTGGTGCATTTGTGTACTTGTTATTTTGTACATAGATGGGTAGAAATGTTGCTTGTGGTCAGCATCTTGTCATTTACTCCCACACACTTCATAAGGAAAAACATCATCTTATTTGTGTAGATCTGTAAAATGCAAACAGTATTCTTTGGACAAATATATATATATATATATATATATATATATATATATATATATATATATATATATATATATATATATATATATATATATATATATATATATATATATATATATATATATATATATATATACATGTTAGTTAAAAATGAAATTTAACTAGGTAAATAAAAAAATTACACATGCACCTAATTTTGCAGATGAAGCAGAATGAAGGGTGAAAAAATTGCAGTATACTGTAAAACAACAACAAAAACATGGTGTTTCTTAAAAAGTAAGTGTTCGTGCTGTCTTAAAAGTTTAAGTTCAATCAACTCCAAGTTGTCACTTACTACATCTTCACATTTTAAGTTGACTAAAGTTGACTTTAAGGCAGCATGAACACTGAGGCCTGGTTTCACAGACTTAGATTAAGCCAGGATTAAAATTTAAGAAGCTTTTATAAACGTGCCTCAGAAAAACACATTACTGGTGTGCATCTCGAGACAAAACAATGGCACGGATATAAATAAAGATATTTCATTGAACGTTGCTTTCAGTTAAACAGCTCAAACATGCATTTCATTCTGGGACAAGCTGAAGCCTTTTCTGTAAAACCGGGCATTACTTTTGAAGTTGAAATAAGGTTTTTATTTATTTTTTTATTTTTTTTACAGATAGACAAGAAGGTAATGGCAACTAACATTGCCAAATTTGATTTCATAAAATGGACTCATTTAATATTTTATGCTCAGTTAGCAAAGGTAAAGATTTTGTTTACTCCATATGGCTTGGCCAGTGTTATTTTAGTATTTCAGTACTATATAAAAAGTATTGTGTTTTTTTATTATTTTTTTATTCTCATATCTATTTTTTATTTTATTCTAGTACATCAAGCTAAATAAAAAAAGGAGAAATGTTGTTTTGGCAACTAGCTAAAATAAAGTGTTTAGTTTTTACAAATATTTTATATTTTATTGTACCGTTTTATTAACCTTATTATTCATTTATTTATTTTTACGTTTTTTTAAAAGTTTTTTCCATGCATCATAGGAAAGTTTGCTTCATATTTGATGTTATAACATACTCTTTTGGGTCATGCTAAATATACATTTTTCCTTTTTCCTCCTCAAAAGGAAAATATCATATTTGCTGTTATAACATACCCTTCAAACCGCATTGTTTAGTGTTTTTGTTAGTGGTCATTTGCAGCACTGGTTTGTTGCAATATTCACCATTTTCTCTCTGTTTTTGTTTTTGTTTTGCTGTGGAAGAAGAAGAGCACAGTTTGGCCCCCAGTGCATCATTGATGGTTCTGGAACATTTCTAAAGGTCTTCATGGTCCTGGGCGAAACACACTTCTGGAAAAGTTGATTGGATTTACCTCAAGTTGAGCGACTGTAGGTTTGCAAAGAAATCGATTTGTCATGGGGTTGTGAGATGTCCCTACACACATATACAAAAGTTTGGGAAGTTCACTGTTCAAAAGTTTGGGAAGTTCACTGTTCAAAAGTTTGGGATCTGGAAGATTTTTGAAGATTTGTTTTTTGGTTGCTGAAAATTCAGCTTTGCCATCAGAAATAAATCAAAATACATTTATAAAAATAAAAAAATAGTACTAAATTGTTTTTAAAAAAGTGTTAAATTTGACTTTGGTCACATCTCTAGGGCAGCACGTGTGTGTGTTATTTGTCAGTTTTTCTTTTCTTTTGCATTTATTATGAAACAATTAATTGTAACATTAACATTTAATTAAAAAAAAGACATTTAACACATTAAAACAAAGAAAACAAAATACATTCTAATTGGCCCTATTTAATTAAAGCACTCTTTGAATGATTCTCCAGTGCAAGCTATTCCCAAGAAAAACAATAAATAAATTGTGTCATTGTTATTACTTGCAGTGAAATCAAAAGTAATGTTTCATTTCATGGCAAACATATATTAAAAACAATACGTCAGAAGAAAAGTGAAATGGCGATTTAAATAAACACTGAAAAATAATACATCAGTAAAAATAGTCTGCAGGCAGAAACCCTTGACACAAGGATTTCAAATGTTTGACATAAACTATGATGCACATTTTCCTATTGAGGTGCACGAAGGGAAAAATAAATAAATAACACGGCCCTGGGGAATGTTATAACATCAAATACAAAGTTCATTTTCCTATTGACATTGTAAGGTACTAACTAACAAAATCACTTACATCTTTGTTTGTTCATTTAAAAAACACACAGTGATGCTGAAGTCATGGTTTTGAATCTCAGAGAATAGTCAAGTCTATAGCGCTTCATACACTACAGTGTTTCGAAGCTGCTTTACAGTAAAATAACAATTCTATGATGCAAACATAATTCAGTTCTGCTGTAAAGCAGCTCTAAAAACAATAGACCATAGTAAACACTCATTATTCAGTTGAAATCAGTTCAGAGTTGATTCATTTCAGTTCAATAACTGTGTGCATAAAGCATTAATTATGAAATGAGATCAATCAAGCTATAACTCCGCTCTGCAGAAAACAGTGATGTCTTTGTCCAGCTGAGTTCAGTTGTGTCAATAATACTGACGAATATAAAGTGTCAACTAAGCAACTTTGATTCTTGTGTTCTTTGCTGAGGAAGCGTGTCGACAAGGTCTTTACAGGGGATTCTTTAAGATATAGCATAAACTCTAACGCTCAAAAAAAAAACTTAATTGATTTGAGCAGAACAAACTTAAATTAAACAAATTGGTTCAGTTAACTATAACTGGCATGAGTGTTTAGAACTTCTGGTCCCACTTTATATTAGGTGGCCTTAACTACTATGTACAGTATGTTCATATTGTATTGCAAAACACTTTTATTGATACTGAGGTGGGATACGGGTAAAGGACAGGTGGTATGAGTAAGTTTAAGGGTACACTCTTAAGGCTTAAGGGTGCTATATAGCAGCTATCTTTAAAGGGGCTACACAGAACCTCTGTCAAGTAGAACCATAAGGGGTACATACAGCCAATCACCATCTTTCTCTAATCCTCCAATTGTATTCCTTCTTCCACATAATTTAAACTGCTGACAGCTCTCAGGATCCAAACTTGTCTTGTTGCAACCCACCACCACTCCATTGTCCTCCTTAGATTTGATATGTTAGGCCGGTGACACACTGCAAGCGTGGCGTTTTCTGTGTCTTTGCACACCGGAAGCGTGTCTGACTGCTAGGTGACGTACAGGGAAGGCCTATACTTCATGTACACTTCATGTTAAACATAAATATATAGCCGAATCAGCAAAGACAACGTCGGCAGTATTGACCATACATATGGTACTGATGGCAAAATAGGCTACAGCATATTTCGTTCTGTATTGACATGTGCAATATTTGAAAATCAATAATTATTATTTATTTAAATTACAGTTATATCTGAATTTATGTCAAAACCTAGAGACTTTCAAACATCAAAATGTAATTTACTAATATGTATTTGTGTCAAAATAAACATCTTTTCCTGTTCTATTTGCATGTCGCGTGGAAAATAGGCGTCGGTTCTATTTCTAGCATGCACGCGTTTCCGGCGCGGCTCACGCAGGCAGTGTGCAAGCTCCATCCTGTTAACATGGGAGCCGAAAATAAAAACGGACACGCCACGCAGGCGAGACGCTCATGCCACACTTGCAGTGTGTCGCCGGCCCTACTCTCATATGTTTGCTATGAATGAGAATTTACAACAATGGCAAAAGCTGTTTTGAATCACTTTTATGCTTATCTCAGGACAAAAAGTCTTGTGTGGTGGCCCTGGAATATTCCTTATAGGGCAGCCCTGGGGGTAAAAAGGTTAAGAACCATGTTATCTTCAGGAAATAAACTGTATATTAATGTTGTTTTAATTATTTCCCCAACTAGACTAATACCCCTTTTCCACCAAGGCATTTTGAGTGCTGGTTTCTAGCCTAGTTGAGAGCCTAGTTTCAAATCGGTTCTTTGTCTTTCTTGCTTTGAACCAGGAAAAGTGGTCCTTCAGTAACACATTGCTGGTCTAGAAGTAAGAACCACTTGCTTCAGGGGCTGGGGGCGGGTTTACTGTGACCAACAAGACAAACACAAACTTGTGACTGCCATTTTTGAAATAGCAGCTAATCGAGCTAATCGCTGCTTGATTGTAATCTCTGTTTCTACAAATTACGGTGAGATGCGCAAATGCATTCTATTCGCCATGTGCATCAATAGTAACGCAACGTTTGCCATTGTTGATGGAAGGCTTGTTTGAGATGCATCGCCGTATGACATCAAAGTACAGCGAGAGCATACGACTCGAACAAGCCTGGTGTGTGTGTGTTTCCCGCTGCCTCGCTAGCGTTGCTGAGCAAAATGAGACGTATACAGTGACTAATCCCTGGCTCTGTGATGGCTCTATAGCCCGTGGAAGGCAAACCGGTTCTTAGAAGGCTCGTCAGTCGAACCCACTCCGAACCGGCCCTAGCACTGGCTCTCATCTAGCATCCCATTCATTCTGGTGGAAAAGGGATATAAGAGAGAGTTAGAGAACCTTTAAAGAACTATACAGGGGCTTAATGGGGTAGCACCATAACCAGCCCAAAGAACCACTGAAGAACTGCTGGAGAACCATTGTTTTTCTCCGTGTGTAGGGTTCGGCATAATTACATATGTAATTACATGCAGGTCATTTTTAAAATGTCAGTGCAATGTAAAAACATGTTTGTACACAATAAGTGCATTGTATCAAATGATTGATTCAAATGTTAGTTGCCTACATATAGTTAAGGCTACCTGATATAAAGTAGGACCAAACTTTGTTTTTGTTTTGAGTTTTGCACTGATTTCAAGTAAACATAATTGTTTCGTTGTTTTGATTTGTATGAAATAATTTCCTTTCATTAGATGACCTTAAGTTTAACTGTTTACATTTTTATTTCCCATCATGATTTGCCAATGGCACTCAAAAGGGAGAGTAAATGCTAGTAGTATATAGTGTTTTTTGTAAGATTAATGGTAAGGGAGATTTAATAGTGATTAATGTTTCGTTATGCTAATTTAGAATAATTTCTGTTAATGCGGGTTTTTGCCCTCTACTGCATAGCGTTGCCCTCAGGCAACAGAACGTTTTTTTAAGCCCTATTTCCAATACATGTTTCTTTAAATAATTGCAACCAAACAAAAAGGTCAAATAATTATTATGGAACAGTCCAATAAGGTGTGGGAGTCACTATCAAGCATCATTTGAAGGCGGGACTTCCTTTTCTGACATGTGGTCACAGGAGCACATGGTGTGAGAAGAAGGTACAATTATTTGCTTTAGTAATCGCATTTAACATGACATTAACTATAAATAAAACATATATATGCATTTTGTCAGGTTTTATTTTTATTTTTTTATTTAGCACGTCCAGACATTCAGTTTTTCTTTTTGTTTGCCTCAGGGCAACGTTGTGCGATAAGGGGTACTTTTTAAGGAGTTTTTTGCTGTCAATGTGTTTGGATGTTATCGCATATCATTGCATGTATTTGTGCACAATATAATAAGAAGAATATATATATTTTACTTTTACAGACTAGTTTTCAGTGCAATATCATGCTAATGACAGACGTGCCTTTCTTGAAGGCCAAAATCTTATTTTATTTTTTTTTTGCTTTCTGCACTGACGTTTATAGGAAAATAGACGCAGGGACATTTTATGGTAGAAAGGACACAAATTATCTATTTGTTAGAATCATACTCAACAATGGATTTTGTAGCAAGGACAGTGAGCTGTGAAGATATTGGAGGAAAGGAAGGCCATTCTATCAATGTTACAATTGTCTAAAAATCTAGAGCAGTGGAGACGTGTTCTCTGGAGTGACCAGTCACGCTTCTCTGTCTGACAATCCCATGGACGAGTCTGGGTTTGGCACTTGCCAGGAGAACCGGACTTGCCTGACTGCATTGTGCCAAGTGTAAAGTTTGCTGGAGGGGGGATTATAGGGTGGGATTGTTTTTCATGGGTTGGGCTTGGCACCTCAGTTCCAGTGAAAGGAGCTCTTTATGTGTCAGCATTCCAGGACATTTTGGACAATTTCATGCTCCCAAATTTGTGGGAAAAGTTTGGGGATGGCCCCTTCCTGTCCCAACTTGACTGTGCACTAGTGCACAAAGCGTCGATCCATAAAGACATGGATGAGTGAGTTTGGTTTGGAGGAACTTGACTGCACAGAGTCCTGACCTCATCCCGATAGAACACCTTTGGGATAAATTTGAGATGAGACTGCGAGCCAGGCCTTCTCGTCCAACATCAGTGCCTGACCTCACAAATGCCCTTCTAGAAGAATGGTCAAACAATCCCATAAACACACTCCTAAACCTTGTGGAAAGCCTTCCCAGAAGAGTTAAAGCAGCAAAGGGTGGGCCAACCCAATACATCCCAGAATGGGATGTCATCAAATTCCATGTGCATGTAAAGGCAGGCGTCCCAAAACTTTTGGCAGTATAGTGTATTTTAGTGGCCAAATGCCATAATGAAATATTTGAAACACATTTTCCACTGAAAAGAGTACCAGTTCCCTCTTGATTTTCTTAATAAATGTTAAGACAATATTACACTTTTTTTCTGTGATTCCTATACTGCATAACGTTGCATAACAAAATAATATCTGCTTAGTGGGGGTGCTATACAATGTTAGATTAGCAAGTTGACTTTTTTATTTTATTTTTTTATTAGTTTGTTATAGCTGGCAGAATATTTCTTAATCAACATTTTTGAGCTCTGACTATTTATTAGGGTTTACAGTGAAGTAAACAACTCATTTGATTTGCAAAAACTCAAGATAAAAACAAGTGAATTAACTAAATATTTTATGTTATTTGCTATCAAAATGTATGATTTAGCTAACTCAGTACCTTAAGTTAGGAGCAATTAACATGCACGAGTACTACAAACCAAATCCTGATAGTTGTGCAAAATTTTTGGAGTTAGCCCAACTAACTCGTTACAGTGTGTACAAAGTACTAATAAAGGTCAGATAAGTATGAACCATGCCAACATAATTTTGAGTCTATTCAAAAGAATGCTGTGGTCGACGGTATCAAATGCAGCGCTAAGATCGAGTAACACTAATAGCGAGCGAGCTACACCCACGATTGGATGATACGAGCAAATCCTTTGAAACTCTAATGAGAGCAGTCTCAGTACTATGATACGGTCTAAATCCTGATGGGAAATCCTCACAGATACCATTTGTTGCTAAGAAAGAAGTGATGATGATCCTGCCTTTTATAGTATTTTTGACAGAAACGAGAGATTTGAGATAAGACTGTAATTAACTAATTCTCTTGTTTTTTTAATTCGAGGTTTAAGCTTTAATGTTTTTTTACGTATCCTAATGACAATGATGTATTTTATAATATTAGGGAATACATGAAATGATAAATGTTTTGAATGCAATGCACAGAAAGTTGTTTTAGATAAAAGCATTTGCCATATGCACATGATTTACATGATGGTCCTCGTTTTGTAAGCAGCTACTGAGGGAAAGATGGATGATGGCAAATGGACAATTCTTGAGAAAACCAGTTTCAGTCTGCAAAAGACTTGAGACTAGGGACTTTGGGCTGGAAATCACTTGGTACTGGTACTTTCTGTGTTTCGACCGCAGGAACCAGGGTCTAAATGAAGTTACGGGTAAAAATGTCCCGCTCTGAAAGTCCTTGCTCACGAGGTAGTAATTTTTCAAAGTTTAGGAACTTTTGGGGGTGGGACTTGAGCACTGAACATGCTGACTGGTTGAGTTCACGCAGCATTTTGATTGGTTGACTATACGCAGTATTTTATTTCAACCACCATTTTTAAAAGTTTGTTGCAGTGCGTGCATTAAAAGTTGATTGCTATTCGAATCAACAAAAGAGTTTAAAAAATATGACAGGTGGATCGACGGCGAGGTTCAGGATTTATTAAGCTTATGTGCGGAGGACGAAATCCATCGGGAACTAGAAAGTCACGCGCAGTCCTACGTCACCGGACTTTCACAGTATTTTAGACCGCGATGGAAACGCAGACAGCAACAGGTGTGGGGGAAAAAGGTACAAGTTGTTCTTGGTAATTTCGGCGGAAACAGGGCCAATGACATTCAGGGTACATTTACACATCAGCGATGCACTAAAAACAAACATTTCAAAAAACATTTTACACAGACATTTGTGTACAGACGACAACATCGTCAAAACGATCCCTGTTCACACGGATCCGAAAACTACTGAAATCGTTTTATACCGCTGCCAGTTTGTACGTATTTGACCAATTTGTACGTATTTGTACGACGTGGCACATATGAATTCGTATGATTTGTCTAAACAGCAGTGATGGGTAGGTTTAGGGGAGGGGTTATGGATAGGTAATTCGTACAAAATCGTAAATTCGTAAAAAGATTTAGCAAAAAATTCAAATTCGTATGAATTAGCCACCTCATAAAATACTTACAAATTGCCGTAACATTTTGGCCAGGCCAGTAGTCGTGATGTCACTTTTTAAAGAAACAACGGGCCTATAGAGTGTACACGTAATACGCATGTGCATAATGTCACCATTTTAACAAATTCGTGTTTTTTGTAATTTACACAGAGACAATAACGGTTCAAAAACATTTGACTTTGAAACTCGTTTTGCATTTTCAGGCCTGTTAATTGTATAAATAAATGGACAAAATGCATAAAATGTTTTGTGTAAACAGCCCCTAAAACATACCACCAAAACCCCAATTATGTGATTATATAAACCCAGGAATGCAAATTTTAGCAGGCAACCTTGCCAAAATAACATATTTTGCCAACCAAACGCCATTTTATTCCGGAGATCCCCCCGTAAAGTTATTGTTTTGGGCTATAGTTTTGAGTAGCAATTGTGTGCGACATTGCAAAAAAACGTGGCAACCCTGTCTGCACGCACGCTGGATTAAGTAACGTTACAAGAAAAAGATAAGTGTAAGCGTGTTTTGGAAAAAAAAAGAATTTAAGGATACACAGAGTACTTCCCAACACAATCATCATTTCTGAGAGAAATAGTGTCGGTGAACGCATATACGAACAAGTTCTCCGTTTAGGATAAGAGCAAATTCAACCCAAGCGCTCTTTGATGACGTGGATGATTACGTTACTGTTGATCATCTGTCCATCATCGTCTAAAGCCCGCCCTGATGATTTCATTGGTCCGAACAGTTTCTGTTCAGGCATAATAACTCCTCTATGGACCGATTCCAGACCGAATTGCCCGAGCAAAAAATGTTGTGGGCGGGGCTAAATTCGGCTGGCATCCAGGCTAACATAAGCTACTTATAACCAACAATATGTGTGTCTCAGAATGGCCTAATCAAAAGCCTCAATCTGACACCAAGACTTAAACTAGTATTCACTAATGGTCCCTGTGTGAACCGACAGAGCTTGAGTAATTTATTTCTTGAGCAACTTTAATTAAATAGCAGTTTTGCCAAGAGGAATGGGTAAAAAATGCAGGATTCAAATGTGTAAAACTGACATATCCCCCAAAAACTGCAGCAGTAATTACAGCCCAAGGTGGTTCAACCAAACATATTGACTTATGGGGATGAACACTTACTCTTTTAAGCTGTTGTTTAATTATCTCTTGTGTTACAATTCATTTGCAAATGCCACAGTTAGTCGTTCTTGAGGCCCGGTATACAGCCTCGGTCCCGCAACTGTTATTGTCAGTGACATGAGATTTTTTTTCTCTTGCATTCTCTTAACAGGAAATTGTGCATCACAGTTGATGTGACAACAAAACTTTGTGGGTTGGGTGTTTTCCCCCCATTTTTGTCTGAAAATACGCATCATATTTTATGTTATAACATGCCCTTGAAACTCTGTTGTTTTGTGTTCACTTCAGCAGTCTTTTGTATTGAGCCAGTTTTCATTGTTTATTGTAATCGTCATTTCTCTACCAAAGAATTATTAATGTGCTGTTGTGCACAAACAAGCATTGTTAGACATAGAGTGCATCATTGGTGCTTTCAGTATATTCCCAATAATCCTAACTTTCAAGGTGGCTTTTAAGTTGCACCCGAACAGCCCTTCAAATAATAATTACAACTTTTAATTACAACAATAATTTTGCATATAAATATGCATTGCCATCTTCCTCTGTATGATGTTACATGAGCGTCTTTTACTAAAGATAGAAATGTTCCATCACACAGCGAACACTTTATTCTCTGTAATTTGCTTTGTTAAGAGACAATTACTTAAAGCAAAGAAAATCATAGACATGAATGCCTTTTGTGAACCATGACATGCTTTTAAGGGATAATTAACCCAAAATGAAAAATCAGCCATTATTTGCTCACTCTTGGGTTGTTTTAGCATCACTGCTGTTATGTTTTATTCTTATACAATAATAAATAAAACAATAATAACCATGGCTCACCATCATGCACTCTAAAAAATGCTGGGTTGTTTTAACCCAGTGTCGGGTCAAATATGGACTAACCCAGCAATTGGGTTGTTTTAACCCAGCGTTTGGGTTAAATGTTTGCTTAAGACAACCCAATTGCTGGGTAAAAAACAACCCAAGATCTGGGTTAGTCCATTTTTGACCCAACATTGGGTTGTTTTTTACCCAACATTTTTTAAAGTGTGTCGTTCCAAACCTATGAGTTTCATTCTTCCGTGGAACATGAATGAAAGTCATGAATATTCTGTGGAAGATATAACTTTGTATATCAATTATTGTATAATTCTATTTTTCAGTCTATGCAGTGGAACTCAATGGTCACCTAGACTGTTTATTCATACAGGTCTGAAACAACATGAGGGTGAGGAGATGATGGCAGATTTTTGGCTGAACTATCACTTTAAGATTTTTTTTTTTTTACTGTAGGTGACCACATCACTAATAAATGTATATATACAGGCTATATGTGTAGTGTTCAATAGTTCAGAGCGCTTTACTCACCCTCTGAGCTGAGTTTTATAATAAATCACACTGGACTGTTTCATTTTAGCTTGAAGTGGTGTTCAGCGCCCACATGAGAGAGTACAACATGAGCGCTTGTCATGTTAACAGAAGAGAGCATTAGTTTGTCGCATTAGCTGTGCGTTCAGCAGACTATAGACATTACAATAACATACAGATCTGATAACAGAGGTTTCATATGCAACTCTGAAGACTTGATGAAGCTGATTATTCATTGTGATGAAGCACCAATTTTGTGTGTTTGCTCAGCAGTGACACCCTTCAGAAAGTCCCGGCATTGCATGGGTTCCACTCACAGGTGCCATTGAAATATTCTTAAGAGGTGATGTTTCATGCAAGACATAGAGCAGGAAATCAGGCTTTTTTTTTTCAGATGCTTTCCGTCTTGAATTAAACAAGGAGCCGTTGGCAAATCTACAGCCGCTGTTTGCCAACCGTCCTTGGCCTTGCTTATACTGACAGCTTTCTGCTGGCTAGACACCAGCTCTGACTGCTGTAGTTTATCAAGCCAACCGAGGATCTAAACAGGATCTGGCACATTATAAAGTACTATGTATCTATTTTATGAACTCTTCGTTCTCTCAGAAACTGAGTGAATACAAAAAGAGGTTTGAAATGCAGAATCAGCGCAATGTAGACGAAGAAGGAAGTGTTTTCTCGACACTAAAGGAAGGTGAGTTGTGGTTTTACCTCTAATTTTCTGTCCACAGCTGAAATGCCATATTTGTTAAAACTGTAAATCAGGACAAAAGACAATAAAAGCAACTCAGTGTTGGGGAATTTACAAGCTACCCATAATTTAAAGTAACTACATTAAAGCACTACAAGCTATACTAACAAAAGAAGCGAACTCCACTGTTATTTAAAATTAAATATCTTCAGTTAAAAAGACGATTAGGATAACTTCATTAAACTGAATACAGTTATTTTTAACAAAGCAATGAACGAATCGAAATCATTTTCGAATACATTGGGTTTGCTCTACAAATACACACACAAATATCTACGCACAATCACACATTTGATGTTCATTTTCACTGGATCTGTAGTAGAAACAGAATTAAATGCTGCTGAAAAAGCTAAAGGTCAAAGGCATGAACTTATGAAATGTACACCTTGAATGCAATGTATTATGCTCTACATAAATGTGTCTGACAAATCTGTCAGTGTTATGTACAGGTCATCTCCACAGCTTAGTCCCAGTATGAGTACATTCTTAAATCTGGGAGTTGGTCTGTTCGGTCTTGATAAACCTGTGAATTCACAAAATTTGACATGATTTTTCAGTTTTGACGAAGGTATCATGAATTGACCGTGGCCCAGGATTAAAGGGATTTCAGAGAATACCACCGTAAAATAACTAGAATTTATTGTAATGCATCTGAACTATTTGCATATAATACTTTTTATATTTTAGAATATGCATGTTCACTTTCACTCAAATCATATTCCAAAACAGCTCTGTTAAAGTTTCTTGTCAAATTTGGCTGTCGTTTAGTAAACGTCTAAAGTTTTCCACATTTGTTTGGCTTTCCACAAATTTTCTTATAAAATGTATATATATTTTTAACAGAACTTTGGTTGTGTTTGGCTAAAAGTCATATACACCTTGGATGGCTTGAGGTTGAGTAAATGATGGGATAATTTTCATCTTTAAGGGATTGTTCACCCAAAAATGAAAACTTTGTCATCATTTACTCATCTTCAATCTGATCCAAACCTGTATGAGAAGAGAAATACTAGATTGAGGGCGAGTAAATTATGACACAATTTTCATTTTTGGGTGAACTATCCCTTTAAGAGCACTTGCAAAACACCAAAATAAACTAAGGCAGTATCATTCTTTCAATGACAGTTAAAGGCATGACTTGTTTTCCTCGGATCCCTTTATGCCAGGTCAAGGTTGGTTTATGGAGTAATTGAGGTTTTTGCTGTTATTAGAGCGAACCGTGAACCAATAGAAACCATGACTTTACAAAGAATGATGCATTGGCCATGAATGATAATGACTTCCAGGACTTGAAGTAAATGATACACAAAACATATTATTACAATATGTAATAAAAAACTTATTAAATAGATTTTAGCTTAGCCAATAATGCTTATGACTTTTGGCTTTTATTTTCGACCACTGACTGAGTGCTCCAAAATTGTCCACTGAACTGCACAAAAGCTACAATAACTATTTGGTCAAAATAGCAGGCATCAAAAGCAGAAAATATGAGTGGGAGTGTCGCCTGGAGCGTGTGACTCATTCAAACCGTTCAATGGAACTAAGCTGGTCATTAACGTTCACACTTCAATAGTGAAATACCTCCTCAGCCACCTGGCACAGGTGATTATATCATTACGATCGCAGAAGGGTGAAGACAAACTTTATTTCGCCACCTTGACTATGAGGGCAATGCTTCTGTGAATCGATTGAATGAGGGGAAAGTTCAAAAAGTCAGGCATTTTTCCCGTTAAGAGTCCTTTCAGTGCTTGTTTGTAACTTTTTATTTGCTGGGAGGTTTTCATGAAGGCATGTTCTGCTCAGTCCTGATGGCCGCTTTCCATGCATGAAAAGAAAAGCATTTCAAAATAATTTGTAAAGTAAAACATCCAGGCCATAGAGACTCAGCAGTTTCTTAATAGAATAGTATTTTGTTGTATACAATGATTTGAAACATACAACTGTTGCCGTTTACACAAATACACACATAAGTTCAGTGTGGAAAAACTTCTTTCTTGGATCAGTGATCTTGAATGGCAGCCTAAGGCAACATTTTGTGGTTTGGTATTATTGAAAAGCTTATTATGGATTTTCCATTGAAAGCTTTGCTGAGGTAAATTTGGTCTTCGGCATGTCAAAGCTCACAAAGGTATTGAACTGAAGGAAGATTATAGCCAAATGACTGACAGGAGAACCAGGGTACCACATACGTGCTTGACCTCAAAGGTCAAGATCAGTTTCTTACTATTGAGGGGAGCGTTTCCCGAAAGCATAATTAGCCAACAACACTCACAATTGTTTTCAGCATAATTCAACGAGTCCAATCATTCCAACGGACATTCGCAAAGTTGTTTGGTTGGAGCGACAGCTCTCAAGCTGTGGTTAGAAGCATATAGTGTCTTGTTTGCATGACATATGGACTTAATAGATCATTATCTTGAGCAAAATAGGGGTGTTTGAGGCGTTTTGGCTTCACTTTTCAGGACTCGTGTGGCACGCTTGGGTTGAGCGATACATTTGTGACAGTACGGTTTCAGGAAACAGTTGTGAGTAGCTAGAAATGCACCCCATAATAGTGATTTAAACAACAGCTGTGAGCATCCAATGAAGAATATTTTAGACTAAATAATATTTTGTCATTTGCTCACAGCCAGAGGTGAAAACTCTCATAGTTTTCCCAAAGTAATCCTTGTAACAAGACAGAATAGTGATGCAAAACCACAAAGCAGTGTGGTAATACTTCAGAAACAGTTCTTCGTGTTTATGCTCAAGGCTCTTTGAATTTGAGGTCTCCATTGCTTTAAATTGATTCAGTTTCAGTTTCCAGAAAACACAAGGCCAATTTGAAATCCAGTCATGAAAGAAAACTGAGCTGCGATGACAAATGGAAACTCACATTACACACGATAATCAAAGCAATATCGTTCTTCGCTAGTTTTATGATTAATGGGAAAGCTCATCCTTATGTCATCTCAATCCTGTATGACTTTCTTTAGGATATTTTGAGAAATGTCTTTACCGTGAAAGTTAATGTGCACCAAAACCTTCTTCAGAATTATTTATTTTTTGTTTTCCAAAAAAAGAAACGAATGTCAGAATCTTTACCATTACATTTTGAACTGAATATCAATCAGACCAATAGTTAAATTGTGAGTGTGATATTGCTGTAGTATAACAGTTAACAAAAAAAAGTTGGTAACACTTTATTAAAAAAAATTGTCATTGTTACAAACAAATCATAGTAATAACAGTAAATTATGCATAATTGCATGCAACTAACCCTCAACCAAATCCTAATCCTACGCTAACCCTATAGTAAGTACATGTTGTTAATTATTAGTAATCAGTACTTAAATATATAATTACACTGTAACAATGACACCTTAAAATAAAGTGTAACAACAAAGTTGAAACGTAGAATTTATTTTGACAAATTCATGAATTTTGTCTTTTTAGTCACAAACAATGGAGGAACAACTTTTTGTGCGTCTCTCAATCAGAATCACATTTATGACCCTGGACCACAAAACCAGTCATATGGGTAATTTATTTATTTTATTCTTTATTGAAATTTATACATCATATGAAAGCTTTGAAACAATATTTGGTCGAGATACAACTATTTGAAAATCTGGAATCTGAGGGTGCAAAAAAATCGAAATATTGAGAAAATCATCTTTAAAGTTGTCCAAATGAAGTCCTTAGCAATGCATATTACTAATAATAACACTAATGATACTAATGATAAATTTACAGTAGGAAATTTACTAATATCCTCATGTAACTAATGATTTTTGGCATAAAAGAAAAATGTATAATTGTGACCCATATAATGTATTGTTGGCTATTGTCACGGATATACCCGTGAGACGCAGGACCGGTTTTGTGCTCCAGGGTCACATTTGATGATCGGAACTAACTTTTGTATAATATAGTGTGTAACTTATAACAAATTCTTAATCGTATGATTTGATAGTTAAAACAACAAGTGAGGACTTCTGGATTTCAACATCAGTCCCTCATTTCAATGACAAAGGCCGTATCAATGTCAGCAGACTTGTAGGATCAGTCTCTGTGGAAAAGGAAACGCTTTGAGATCTCAGGTTGAAACCACTGTCATTTTTCACTCACTGTCCAAAGAACAAAAGATCACAGAAGGAAAGATGACAGATTCCTTCGGGAAAGTCTGTGAACTTACGGAGTCCTGGGCCTCATCATCTTCCGTATCACATCACTGATATATCTTCTCACATTTCTGAATATCTGAGAGACCTGACTGAACTCGAAAGGAATGATTAGCGTTTGTTCTAGACTTTGAATCAGATCAGAATTATGTACAACACAAATGTGATCTCATTAATATTTGATATTTTCTAGCACACATATAGCTATGCATGTTTGAACAAATGAGTCTTGATAAGGGATTGTGTCTGAATTTTGAGCATTCATAATGGTTTCGTCAAATTCACACTTTTGGTGTCTATACAAATGGACAAAAAAATGCACACCAGACACTCATCTATAGATCGATCAAATCCTCAATAGTTGCATCAAAGCGTGACCTGTGACCTCTAGTATTTGCAGCTTGCTGGTGACCTGAAACATTCCCAGAAGCCTGATTTATCACGGCATGCACCGCTTAATATAGCATGGCCATCTCTGCTGACGTATATTTATGGCAAAGCGAAAATGAATGTGATTTTGTGGGGGTACCAGCGAGTCCTGATCAAGCGCGCGGGAGTGTGTGCGTTTGTTGATGCGCACTTCCGTCGTGAGTATGTGAGAGTAAACGCACCCTGTGTGCTCCCCTTGTGTAAAGCATTTGTGTGTGTACATTCGTCGATTTGTGTATACATAAACACGGGATGACTGTGTGAGTAGGAGGGAAGACTAGAAAAGGGAAGAGTCGGGCATGAGTTGTCACAGACACCTGGATGGAAAGAGAGAGAAAGAGAGAGTAGCGGAGTGTGAAACAGTTGAGGAGGGACACAGCTTATTAATGAGTAACACACACATGTTCATTTCCAATTTCCTGCTTTAGCTCACATTTAAAAGAGTGGACGACAAGCAAGTGAGCCGGTGAGCGACTGAAGAAGTTTGTGATCCGCACCTCATCAGTCTTCTCTAGCAGGTAAGCTGAAGAGATTTCTTACAGTACGTGTGTCTGGATGTGTGCAATGCAAATCTCTGCTCATCTGATGTACGGTCTGGTTCACTCATCAGCGCAGATATTCCTCATGGTATTTTGGGAACATTAAATTCATAAATCTGTACAGCAGATGACTGGTGGTGGATGGGAACTGCGGGTTCCTCTGGCTGGGCTGAACACTTGCTATTCTGTTCTGTAATTGAGCTTCAGAACAGAGATGATGTGTATTCTAATAGACTCTGCATTAAACATTAAGCACACTCCAGAGATGGAACAAATGGATCTGGAGCAAACCGAGCAGCGCTCAGTCGCTCATAAACGACAGATAAGCGGAGATTACCCGCAGCTAACTGCCCTGAACACGCTGCCATGCGACGCCTGCATTTATCAACGCTTTTATGTACTGTTGTAATTAAGTACAAAGAAATGTTCAGAATGTGTCAGGTGGAGTGAAATGATGGCGAATCAAAGCCTGCAGCGAAACCAGAGGCCTTGCGAACACATGCATGAATTTGCACTTGTATGCATAGTTCATGAAGAGCATATCTTTTTTAATTGTAGTCGTATTTTAAGATGATCTTCGAACACCGGCTTAAATACGTTTGCAAGCGTGCCTTTTGAACAGAATTCATTGGAAATCGGTGACTTTGGAAAAAACGTGGAACAATTCTCACTTTTAACTAGTTGCTTATTATCTGGCATATTGGCTGTTTTTAGTACTTATAAATCACATATTAATGATTTATTCTGCATGACCATATTCAGGTATAGTCTATTTTAAGGTGTTAGGATTTTGGTTGAGAGTTAGTTGCATGTAATAATGCATAATATACTGTTATTACTATGGTAAGTACATGTGATATATGTAACAAGGACAGAAAATTAAATAAATATTCTACAGCCATTGATCCTACCCAACACCTAAACTTAAATGATACAACAACTAACTATTAATAAGCAGTAATTAGGAGCTTATTGAGGCAAAAGTCATAGTTAATAGTGAATATGAGTTCCTCACTAAACCGTTTACCTATATAAACTTGAGACTTATTTCCGTGTGGTTCCTTGCAAATTACTATGTTATGAACTCAAAAGTCTTACATCATCAGTGTTGATGTCATTCTGCACATAATTCAGAGATTGGCTTTCGGCTAATTAATAATAACACTCTCACTCATGCATGGCTTCTTGCACTACGCACAGCCTGGGAAATTATAGCTGGTTTCAGATTAACTCTCACACCCCCGGTTTCACAGACAAGGCTTAAGCTTATAGTCCCAGGCGACTGTTTGAGCTGTTATAACTAAAAGCTACTTGCATATATCTTATATCCAGTGCCATTGTTTTGGGTCAAGATGCACACCAGTAAGGCATATTTATAAATGCTACTTAAATATCAACCTAAGCCGTGTTTTTAAAACCAGGCCATAATGTCCTGGAGAAAAAAAAAGACAAAAAAAAAATCACAAAATGCAAAAATACATTGCAAATGAAAGGTGTTATTTGAAATGGCCCAGATTCAAAAGAATTGTTTACTGATTGCAAAATAAGAAATCACCTCAGGTGATTTGCACGTCCAGTATGTGGACGGATTGGGCTATCTTATCTCATGCATAACAATAGCCAGTGTTTATCCCCAAATACTCCAGTCTGTTGGACAACATGTTCTCTGTCCTCTTTGAAACGCTGTAGCAACTGAATGATGGGATAGGTTTACATTGAAGCCACAGTTTTGCTGTCTTGGTTTGGTTTTAGTAACAAATATCGCTTCATTCTCTTCCCTCAGACCCTCAGAATGACTCGCTCCGTGAGAGAGGTGTTGAAAGAGTACATGTCAGAGCGGAGGGTTCGCAAATATCGCCTGGTGACCAAAGATGGCCGCTGCAACATCGAGTTTGGTAACGTGATGCACAGAAACCGCTTCGCCTATGTCCTTGACATATGGACCACCTTCGTAGAGACCCGATGGCGTTTCGTCATCTTGCACTTTGTGGCGTCCTTCACCCTCAGCTGGTTCATCTTTGGCCTCATCTGGTACTGGATCGCCAGAGACAATGGTGATTTGATGTGGCAGAATCCAGCCTCCAATCACACGCCATGCGTCTATAGTGTCATCGACCTGACTTACGCCTTCCTCTTCTCGCTGGAGACCCAGACCACCATCGGCTACGGCAATCTGTACGTGACTAACGCCTGCTCAGGAGCCGTAGCTCTGATAATAATTCAGAGTCTTATCGGCGCCATAATCAACTGCTTCTGGTGTGGCGTGGTTATGACAAAAATCGCCCTGCCAAAGAAAAGAGCCAAGACCATAACATTCAGCGAATCTGCTGTTATATGCCCTAAAAAGGGCACTCTTTGCCTTCAGATCCGCGTGGCCAACCTGCGCAAGACCCTGATGATTGGCAGTCAGATTTACGGCAAGCTCTTGAGGACCACGGTCACCCCTGAAGGTGAGACCATCATCATGGACCAGGTCAGCATCGACTTCATGGTGGATGCCGGCAAGGACAGCCTGTTTTTCGTGTGCCCTTTAACCCTCTACCACGTCATCGATAAAACCAGCCCGTTCTTTGATATGGCCGTAGACACTCTGCATCAGCAGGAGTTCGAGCTTGTGGTGTTTCTCGATGGCACGGCCGAGTCCACCAGCTCCTCCTGCCAGGTCAGGACTTCATACATCCCACAGGAGATCCTGTGGGGATACGACTTCCTCCCTATCATCTCTCGGAGCAAAGAGGGGAAATACCGCGTGGACTTTTCCAACTTCAACAAAATGGTGCCCGTACCGACCGCTCATTGCGCCTACTGCTACCACAATGAAGCAGGACACCATCACCACTCCATAAACGGCATCGATAACCAGGGCTTTGAGGTGATTGAAATTGAGCCGCCCAACAGCAGCACCAAAATGTAAACTTTTTGACTGACCCGTACTGGATGCATTGCTCGGAGCAGCATTGCCAGGTCAAATGCACTATACCGGAAACACTGGACACAAAAGCTTCTTGAAGAAGCAAGATTAGTGTTTTTATCTCCTCTAATATTTGAAAAACTGCACAATTATGTCTTGAGAGAGTGCCTATATTGCAGTCCATTTCTTATGATTATTTTATCGCTTATTTTATAGCGACAAACGTTCAAAACTGCATCAAGAAAGCAATATGTTTTGTCTTTGTTCTGACAGTTTTGGAAATATAAAAGTGAATGTTCCTAGAGCTGTCTTCTGTTACAGGGTCATTGTGCCGGCAGTGAGAGTATCAACTGCAAGCTCATTAATACCAGATTGACTCTATTACTCCACTCCTGTATATAAAAGTCTAAGATGAACTGATTGCATATACCAATGAACCAGCACATGCTTTTACGCTCTGGATTACTCTGGGCTGATGTCTTCCTTTGTAAATGAATAGATATTTTTCATATTGTGTTATTGCATTTGTAAATGTTATTTGTACTTTGTAAATATCATTTTTTTACGATTAAAAAAATATTGGAATTGGTGTGTTAATTCATTAAAATCAACCTAGATTTTTCAACTAAAACTGACCACATGGGGGCGTACAAGACAAAGCTATGTACAACTAACTGTCCGCTTGACAGACTCTTGGTTTTATATCCACAGTGTTGGATTAGCATTGATATCAGTCTCATCATACACCGCCAAACAAAGCAGTCAGTGACACAGCTCTGCCCTTGGCAGTGATGACTACTCCGGAAATTTGTATAGCTCAAAAAACATAAGCATTTGGTGTTGTGCGTAAGAAAGGGTGGTGCGTGATAGAAGTTGTGTTGTCTGAAGCTGTGGCCCGCTGACTCACTTCATGACACATCAAAAAATAAGGAGCCTTTAAAATATATTAGACGTGGGATGAAGATAATACCCTGAAGAGCTTTCACTGCCAAACACTTAATGTATCTTACCTTAGACTATCCATATGTGTTTACAACCCTTTAGCACTGATATTACATCACTGAGTATCAGATACAGTATTGAGTATTTGGCGTGTTGTCCGATGGGAGGCTCCGAGCTCAGAATTAGATCTGAACCCAGAGTATCCCTGGCTGGGAGAGGAACCAGCTGAGAGTGAGGAGTCGGGGTTGAAGAAAAACTGAGGATCATACGGTAGATATATAAGGCTGCCCACGTGTTTCTCCCAAACTTTGTTAATAAAACATCATTAATACTCTGTATACTCTGAAATATCATGTAGTACTCTAGACCATACGACTGATTCATGAACAGCAGTTATGTTGATGTCAGACGCAGATTTTCCTATTGTTAATCATTATATGACCAATAAGTTATGATGTGTTTTTACATTACTTTAACTCATTAAAATAAGTTAAGCAATTTTCTAATTTTCAAAATTCAACTCATTTTTTAAGTCAGTTTAATGTAATTTAAGTTGAAATGACTGAAACATTTGATGTTAATTGAACTCAAATCAAGTTCTTGTACTTGCAATCAAGTTGATTGAACTTAAAAATTTAAGGCAGCAACTTTTTTCCAGGGTGATTTAATATAGAAATTCAATACAGTTGATATAAAGATGACTATTTTATGTAATCATATAAATTCAGTGTAAGCCAATATATGTTTTGGTAACACTTTATTTTACAGTGTCCTTTTTACATATGTACTTATCATATAACAGTAAATTATGCATAATTACATGCAACTAACCCTCAACTAAACTATAATCCCTAACCTTATTGTACATGTAGTTAATCAATTTTACACAGTAATTAAATAGACATTTACACCGTAACAATGACACCTTAAAATAAAGAGTAACCCTTTATTTTAATGTAATTAAAGGTAACATTAATGAATGTTCTTACTATAGAGTTACGGATAGTTACTTGTAATTAGACACATTCTGTCATTACTATAGTAAGTACATGTAGTAATGTGTAACTACGTCACCTTATAATATATATATATATATATATATATATATATATATATATATATATATATATATATATATATATATATATATATATATATATATATATATATATATAATTTTTTTCAACTGATGCATTGGTCAAATGACACACAGAAAAAGTTATATGGAGAGATTTTTAATGTAAAAACATTTATTTTGTCACATTTTACCTATTCAACAGACCCTTTTACAAAAGGTAATACTTAATAAATTGCAGAAACAACAAAATTAACAAAAAAGATTAATTGCAATATTTCATATATATATATTTATATAGCAATAAATTTAATATCCAAATACTTGCATATATAAAATAGCACAATTCCTTCATATCTGAGAGTGATCCAGAGATGAACAGTTGGGAACTTCCGATCATCTTTTGTCTTAATGCTACAAAATACACACGCTTGTGTGAAACTAACACTGTCCGAACACTTTTTTAGGCACATACGTTTGCCAGTAATACGATTTGGCATTGAGGGTTTATTATGGCACTTTGGAAAACCGATTGTCTCCAAGCATGTTTGGTAAGGCATTTGCTTTGAGTGAATAAAAATATCAACTACATATCAAAATAACTTTCTTATGGTCATGGCATCACACCAAGAACTTTAGAAAATGCATTTTCTGACAAATACAAGAAAACATTCATAAACTTATTGCCCATATGTACAGATACAAAACACCTACGTAGTACAAACTACCTTCAGTAACTGATAAAAAAAAGTTTGCATTTTGACCGAGGTCAACTCGTATTAACGTATGATTCTTAACACTGTCACATATGAAAATAGCTCTGCATAATTTATACAGTAAGATGCGTTTAATGCCTAGTTGACCTTTGATCAAAAAAAAAAAAATGAAATACTAGCAAATAGGTCTGACAAACGCACAGCGTTCGCGAATCTCTGGTTTCAACGTCTCGTGCTGCTGTTTTAACTGTTTTCTTTCAAAGAGGTACTTTGCATGATGCCCACATTCAGCGATCCAAGAAGCTAGGATTTTTAAGACATATACTGTAGGAATGCAAACAAATCTCATGTGGATTGAACACTTTGGCTGTTTTGAGATGAAATCGAGTGGATTTTCACTGGCCAATGAGGGGACAGTGAGATTCACACGGGACATCAGGAATGTAAAGCAGGTTTCGATCCATTCAGCAAAGCTTTCACATCATCGCCGTCTTGGTCATCAGCATAGAGGAGTGCTAAAGATGAGTTAGTGAGTTTAGCTTGAGCCAGCTAGCCTGAGAAGCTCCTAATAAACACTCAGACGCCACGTCCTCCAGCGAGGAGGAGAAATGGCGGCTGAATGCCAACATTTTTTCCAGTTGCCAGATTTGCTTTAGAAAAGAGAGTTTCAGTCACAACTTACAAAAGATAAATTCATGTAACCAAGGTGGGTTTTTGATAAAATCCAAAAGGGAAGCAGGGACTAGGTCCAAACATATAAACACTCGGTTCACAATTGCATTAACACACAGGGTGAGTTTACAGTGATTCATTTTTTCGGTCGGTCGGTTGTTCGTTCGCCGACTTATACATAATAGAGGTGGTCTTTATTTGGTATAGAAAGGGACTCTGGCCCATCTGTGCAGCTTTCAGGAGTGGAAAGGCACGAGAAACATGCGCAAACTCTCCATTACAAACACCAACTCAAGTCCTTTGAATAAGTAGTACTCCATTTTGAAGAGGATCAGCCATTTTTTGGTCCATTTTGTCTTTACTTTCTCTTTCTTTTCCAGCTTCTTTCAACATCTGCTTTCTTGTACAAACTTTTCGGCCAAAATCCCTTCCTTTCCAGCTTTCTTGTTTGTCTTCACTCCGAGTGCAGTTCAAGTTTTGGCGTACGGGGAGCGGGTGAGAGGTGGGCTTTAGTAGTAACTGCCTAGGTGAGAAGGCACATGGGAATTGGTGTGACGTGGCACGCTGGGATTGGGATAAAGCCCGCCTGTCGGAGAGCTCCAGTATGGGGTGGTGGGCCCGAAGAAATTGGAGGACGTGACGGGCATGGACGGAGGATGGGGCGAAACGAAGTTGACCTTCTGCTGGTGGGCGTGGTAACTCGGCACATAGGGCATGTCGGTCGGGTACTTGTACATGGTGGACTCGGTCGGATGCGGCTGCAAGGCCTGAGCGATGCCGTGGAAGTCAAACTTGTAGGCGTAACGCTTGCCGTGCACTTTGGTCATGATGTTTTTGTCGTAGTAGTAGCGCAGGGCGCGGCTTAGCTTGTCGTAGTTCATGTTGGGCTTACTCTTGCGCTCGCCCCAGCGACGCGCTACCTCGTCAGGGTCCGTCATCTTGAACTCTCCGTTGGTTCCCTCCCAGGTGATGCAGCCGGCGTTGGCGCTGTCAGAGAGAAGCTCCAGCAAGAACTGCCAAAGCTGGATCTGACCTGAACCTGGACGGGGACACGAACAGAGAATTTGACCAGAGGTGCAAATGATATATCCCTACCTATATATACAGGGACACTGTACAAAGATTTGTCCAAGTAAATGTAATAATTTGAGTATTATTGAAAAAATATCATTATTTTTGAGCAGTGTTGTTTTAGTATCACTGAGTATTATTTACTATTACTAAGTTTTTAGTAATTTTCTGTGTTTTTGTCATTCATATTACTTTTTTAATATGTATACTGTATATACTACACTCTCAGAAAAAAAGGTACAGTGCTGTCACTGGGACGGTACCCTAGGGTACAAAAGTGAAAAGGTACATCTTTGTACCTTACTCACCTCTAAATGGTTCATATTAGTACCTTAAAGGTACATATCAGTACTTTAAGAGTGCGTATTAGTACCTTTTACGGTTTGTACCTTAGGGTACCGCCCCAGTGACAGCAATGCACCTGTTTTTCTGGCATTGTATAGTTCTAATTCATTTTTATTGCAGTTTCAATTTTAGTTATTTTATTTATTAATACATTTAATGCATTTATTTATTTATATATTTTATTAAAAATATATTATTTATTCAAAAAATTTGAAACATGAAATAATATACATTTATTTATTTTCAGGTAACGTTTCTAACAGTTAACATTTTTTTTTTCAAGTAACGGAAATTATGGTAACACTTTACAATAGGTTTCATAAACTTATAATGAACAATTCTACTACAGCATTTATTAATCTCACTTATTGCTAACCTCAATATTTACTAATACATTATTAAGATCAAAAGTTATATCTGTTAACATTAGTTAATGCACGTTGAACTAGCATGAACATGTGTTTAGTTATTAACTATTATATTGTTAGGTCATGTTATGTTATATTATACTAATTATATCAATTATAGTATTATATGATATATTGCTCACTGTTGGATTAAGTTATAGTGTTACCAAAACTATTTTATGATTTTAGTTTTATTTGTAATTTTTAAACTTATTCAGACCAAATAGTATAGCATTTTAGAATAGCAGAGAAGTAGTATAAAACCAAGAATTTCTTAATCACTGGCCACAATGAGAAAATAATGTGTATTGTGATAAATAATTCATTTGTTTCTGAATTGAACTGGTTTTCTTAAAATACAATATAAATACAGTGAGTTTTCCTGTTGTTACCTGGGTTGGCAAGACGACTGCTAGTGGGTCCTAATATCTGGTAAGGGTCTGGAAGGAAAGAGAAACGAATCACATGTGACTTTTGAACTGGAGAAGAATAGTACGTACTAGCAACAAGTTCAATTCCCAGAACCTGAATTTAATCTCCAAATGCACATATAGGCTGCCACCCGCCAAATGCATAAACATGAAATATAAATATGAAAATGAATGCGCCGTGGCAGATCATTCCTGCTCACCTGGCTGAGGCCGAGCCTGCTCAGTGTTCTTGGACACGTTCTGAGAGACCACTGTAGGAGAGCCTGAGACATGGAAAGAAAGAGAGCGCGACAGCGAGAGAGAAAAAGAGAAAAAAGTTCAGCACTTTCGTCTGGGCGAGCAGACGCACAAGTCTCGGTCCAAAGAAAACACGGGCAATATCTGGCCGAACTGCTAAGCACTTAATGGGCCTCCTCAGCTCCCAGTGTCCCTAAACTAAAGCCTGGCCATCTGACGACTGAAAGCACACATCAAGAACGTCGCCCACCGAAAATGATGCTTATAAGTGTCTGACCCGCCTATAAAAGCACAAGTCACTGAATCAAGGTCGACTTCTGACACTCACCTTTGCCGCTGTGCATGTTGTTTGACCAGCCTGCCCTCCGTACAGCATCATACGACGCATCTGGAGAAAAGACAGAAGAATTTGAAGGTATTTTTGTAACCAGCTATTGCTGTTCCAAAAGCTCAGTGTGGCTTTGGAAAATGTTTTAATGTTCCTGCAAAATTTTATTCAGATTGATTATATCAGTTTATATCCCACTCGATGTCCTTGCCCGAGGAGCCTCTTTGTTCATATTTGCTTTTAAGAAGCTCTAGTGTGTGTGTGTGTGTGTGTGTGTGTGTGTGTGTGTGTGTGTGTGTGTGTGTGTGTGTGTGTGTGTGTGTGTGTGTGTGTGTGTGTGTGACAATGATTGTGCTAGAGCTGTTTGGTTTTTATCTGACAAACTCACGACACACTCACACACTCATGCAAGCACACAGAGACACGAGAAGCCAATAATAACGATGTCAGGATTGCAGTCAGAATCCGTTTGGATGTGAGAACATCATGATCATCAGCTCGTCTCTGTTTTCTCAAAGAGCCACAAATTGCACACACGTTTTGAGCACTTAGGTACATAGCAGACTGTGATTTTTGAGCCAAATAAATAAGTTATATCAGTCTCCCAGGCGTCAGTGGTATGCTTTATGTTCTAACAATAAAATATTTCCTCCCATCACATTTTATTAGCACAACGTAAAAACATGAAATACTTTCCAATGAAACTGTGAACATTTCAAAGTCAGTAAATGTGTGTTGATTAAGTGCATGGATATGTTTAATACATTGATTCATTTAAAACTCAAACTCAATCATTTTCATTCATCCATCAATTTATCTCTCACTTTTGAATCCTTGCTGCACTCTTTCCCCTGGCCTTTCCTTACAGACTGCATTTATTCTGAATGCATGAAATATAAATCATATTTTGTGCTGATAGGGATGGACCGGCTATAGAGAGCATCGGGACTTTCCCAGACTGACACATTCAAGCTACAGTGGAAGATCCTGGACCTTCACACACTTCTGCTTCTACAGTGGAGTCTGTAATGTGCTTCTTCCTTATTATGCAATTCCACTGCAGTGCAGAGAAGGGTTATTATCAATACCTAAAATTAAACGATCAGTTTATTTGGTCACACTTTAGATTAGGTTCCACTTCTCACTGTTAACTACGACGTTTGGTAGCACTTTATTTTACAGTCCTGTTTTGCATATGCACTTATTGTACACTAACCGGGTAATAACTGTACTAACCCTGAACCTAAACCTTAACTTACCCTTACATTACTCACTACTATTGTGTACACTGTAACTGAAAGTGCACATACTGTAAAATAAAGTGCAACCAAATAAACTCCTAATTACTGCTTATTAATAGTTAGTCAGGTAGTAGTTAAGTTTAGGTATTGGGTGATTAAGTGATGTAGAATATGATCATGCAGAATAAAGCAATAATATGTGCTTTATAATAAACAGCCAATATCCTAGTAATATGCATGATAATAAGCAACTAGTTAATAATTGCCATTTGAAGGCTTTGTTGATTTATTAAGATGCATGGATGAAACCTATTGAACAAAATTCCCAAAATGTTGGTAACACTTTACTTCACTTTAGTTTAGGGCCAATTCTCATCATTTAAGAATATGCACATTATACACAATATGTAAGATTTTTGGATTCAAATATCCCAAAACTCAAAACCACTAGAACAATGTTATATATTTTATTGACTTGTGTACTTACATTATCCCAAATGTTTCCAAGAATGTTTAGATCCAGAGAAATAAGCAACCTCAACCAGGACACAGACCGTATCCGTGCGTCATCCATCAATGATATCACCCTCAATTCCGTTTTTATTTTATAGAAACCATGGAAGCACCAAAGCCGATTTAATATCTGATGTGTTTTATTAGACAGGTGAGCAACTGTTTGGATCATTGATGGACAGAAACGAATCATTGTTCTCCAGCTCAACACAGTTAATCTGATTGTTTAAATCTGCTGTTCTTGATTTACCGCACAGAGTGCCGTGTTTTACCGCCTGATATGATCTCGCTCACTGCAGTGTGAACAAGTGTCTCATCGCAGCCGCTGAGTGAACACACAGAGTAGCATTATAACCAACATGTCCTCCAAACAATACGGCTATATAGGTCGTTTGTCACTTCCCTGATATACGACCCATAGGAGTGTTTCCTAAAGTTGTGGTCCTGTCGACAACAGGACACTTTCATTTTAATGCTTTGTTTCCTTTTATCTGCGTAATATTTCAGGTTTTGCATAGCTCAATTGGTAAAGCATTGCAATATACAACAACATGTGATCATGCAATCGTGAGTTTTGACCCCAGGGAACACATGTGTTCATAACAACATGTCCTCCAACCAGTACGCCTATATAGGTCGTTTGTCACTTCCTTGAAATACGACACATAGGAGCGTTCAGTAAAATCGCGCCCCTATCGACGATATTTTAATTAATGAAATACGACACATAGAGCGTTTGCTTAAGTTGTTCTCCTATTGACAACAGGACTCTTTCATTTTAAAGCATTTTTGCCTTTTATTTGCATAATATTTCATGTTTTGCATAGCTCAATTGGTAAAGCATTGGAATATAGTACAACAACATGTGCTCATGCAATCGTGAGTTCGAGCCCAGGGAACACATGTGCTCATAAAGTGTGTATGCACTATAAATCACTGGGTAGGTTTAGGGATGGGGTGGGTGTAGTTATAAATAAATAAAAATATTTTTGCTTAATGGAAATATGACAAATGGTGGTAAAAAGTCCACACATTGCATTAAAATGAACACACATTTTGATTGGTAATGACAGGCATACGTCAATTCATGACGTCAGACGTAAAGCACCACTGTCATTATTTTTATGCCAGCTAGAGGGCGCATGACTTTAAAACGTTAATATAGGTCGTAAAAAGATGCTTGCAAAACGACTTATAGAGTCGTTTTTTTTTGGAGGACAGGTTGGTTCATAAAGTGTGGATGCACTTTAAATCACTGGGTAGGTTTAGGGGTGGGGTGGGTGTAGTTGTTAATAAAAAAAATATTTTTGCTAAATGGAAATATGACAAATGGTGCTAAAAAGTCCACACACTGCATTAAAATGAACACGCATTTTGATTGGTAATGACAGTCATTTCGTCAGACAAAACACGACACAGTCATTATTTTTACGTCAGCTAGAGGGCGCATGACTTTAAAACATAAATAAGGTGATAAGGTGCTTGAAAAACGACCTATAGAGTCTTTTTTTTTTTTTTTTTTTTTTTGGAGGACAGTCTGATTATAACATAACTTTAACACACTCAAATGTGTGTAATATGATAAACAGCGCTGTGTTACCCCACATACACATGAGCGGATGAAGCGGAAGCTCCGCGAAATCCAGCCGCCATCAAGCTACGCCTGTGTTTTGAATAAGCGACCTCTAGTGGAGAATAACTACATATTGAGGCTTTAACTAGTTGCTTATTATCATGCATATTACTAGGATATTGGCTGTTTATTAGCACTTATAAAGCACATATTACTGCTTTATTCTGCATGATCATATTCTACATCCCTTAATCACCCAATACATAAACTTAACAACTACCTTGCTAACTATTAATATGCAGTTATTAGGAGTTTATTGAGGCAAAAGTGATAGCTAATAGTGAGAATTGGACCCTAATCTAAAGTATGACCAAAATATTTAATAACTTTAATAGAAGCATGTGTTTTCACTGTAAGGGTGAAACTGATTTTTATTCTCTCATGGCAGAGTCTCCTAGGAAAATGGCCAGATTCTCCTTCATTCTCAAACATACTCTTAATACATTCCCATCATGCCTTGCAGCAGTGTAGTGATCCCTTTTTCCCGAACGGAAATGAACCAATGACTGGCACTAATCAAGTTTCTATATGCCCTAGATGGACTTTTTGGCCTTGGTTTCAGAGCGAGTGCTTCCTCTAGGGCTTACAGGGGCTCTATGTATGACCATATGGATGAAACTGCCAGAGACAGAGAAAAAATTGTTGGCCTAATACTAGTATACTGGAATTATGTCTTTGAAAGTAACCGTTATGGTATGACTGTCCTGACGGCTCAAGCTTTGACTCCACCTGAACAGGGCTCAGGGTAGTTGTGATGAAACACTGCCCTCTTCTGGACACTGCGTTTAAACTCTCTTACAAGCTTTGGGTGGAACTACGAGACATTAACCTCTGAAGACAAAGGAAAATGTTTGGTTTGGAAAGTGCTGATAAAAGTACATGGCCCAGGTTTCAAAAGCAAAACAGTATCTCCAGCCAGCGTTTCTCAGCAAAAGCAGAATCCAAGAAAAAGGAAGACGCTAATCTCTAAAAGCATCTCCTTCAGTGAGAAAGTGCAAGACTTTCATTGCTCCTGGTTATCGTGAAATCCACAGCAGAACTTGACTGAGACATAAGCATCTCATTGAAGACATAAATACACAGCACATTGGTTTCATCTGTCATCTGTTCTGAACTTTAAGGAAATATATGGTTGGATAAAAGACTTTTAAGAAAAAAATTATTAAAAGTTTCAACAAAACGACAGTTTTATAATGACAATATCAAAAGTAAAAATAACTGGACGTTTCATTTTTTAACATTAGTTTTGAAAGCCTTTTGGTAGCAAAGTTCAATTTGAAATGTAATTTGCAAATTGATTGGCAATGCAATATGTAAAATGGCAATGCATTTTAAATTTACATTTTCATACCATATGTGCAACGTTTAGGGCAAAATTATCATATAAATTCAATAATAAAATTTAGGAAATGTTCCATTTCATACACTAGTTTTAACATGTAATTTTAACACTTTCATAAGTTGCTAAATTAAAACAGATGAACTGATTAGATATGGTCAACATGATATAAGGCAAAAACTGCAATAAAATAATCATTTAAATGTATTTTTTCTTAAATGCATTTACACTCACAGTTAAGAAACTTGGGGAATGCATTTTCAAATCCATATAGAATTTTTCTACATTCACTGCATATTTAATAAAAATACAATCCTGAAGTGTCTTAACTCAAGAAAAATAACATTGTAAATTTTTCATTTGAATTTTTCATCTTATAAAACGACGTGTTTAAATTACATATAGAGTAGGCAAATGGCAAATGTAAATTAAATTATTGAATTAAAATTATGAATTAAAATGCCCCAAGCGTTGCACGTGGTATGGAATATTTCATTTTTATACATTGCATTTGCTTTTTGCTAATTACTTTTTAAAACGATATTTGCTACATGTGTTATAAGGGAAAGCATGTGGGTTTGTAACAACAGAACACTGTAAAAAATAAAAAAAATCATTGTTTCAACTTAAAAAAGTTACTGTTTGTGCTGCCTTAAGTTTAAGCTTATGTTTAGTCAAATTTAGTACATTTGAAGTTTAGTCAGCTTGAAATGTGAAGTTGTTCTGTGACAACTTGGATATTTGAGTTGAATAAACTTCAAATTTTAAGTTTAATCACTTTTTTTTGAGTAAATAAATACTATATATTTCTATTTCAACTTAATTCGGATGAGCCATTCCTTCAAAGCACATCAGATGCATATTTTTGCACTAAAAATATTGAAACGGCATGAACTGCATCTAGACACTGCCTCCGTGTAATATCTGGGAAAAGTTGCTTTTCATTTAATGTTCCTCTATTTTAGGCCTTCTATCATTCTTTGTCCTCGAACACTCACTCTTTCCTCTAACGATCTTCCATCCTTCACTCTCTCAGTGTCTGTCAGATCTGATCTGGAGCAGGGCCGGAGAGAAGAGAAAAAGAGAAAGAGAGTAACGTTTCCTGCCTGCCGAGTCTGCTCACACAAACTCTCTTTGTTTTACTGGCCTTTTTTCCCCTCGTTTTTTCATCCCCCTCCACCATGAAAAAACACACAGCAGCCAGGAGGAGAAGAGGGGTCACAAACCGATGGGGAGAACAGAGAAAGAGAGAAGGAGAGAAGGAGAGCAGACGGTACACATCATCGGAATTTGCAAAGAAAACAGCGGCGGTGACCGTCGCTACTGTCTGATAGAGCCGAGGAACTCGTGGAGGAGCAAACACTGACGGATACGACCACCAGATCTTCTCAAGATCTCTTAATTCAATCACATCAGAACTCGACTGCGAAACAAAAGACAGATGTGCATCTGGGATAGGGATAGAACGAATCAGACGCTTTTTAAAAATGTCTCCTGTCCTGGTTCGGGGCCATACATTTAGATTTGCTTGACTCTCATTAATGCATGCATTAGGACGGTGTGCTATTCTCCCCCATAAATAAAAGAGAATGCACTTTATCACCAGGCCTAGCACTATCCAGTCTCAAGCAAGTAGTGTTGTTAGTGTGCGGAGCTGTGTTTGGGTGTGGCGTCTCCTCCAGAGACCAGGCTTCTGCTCTCCCAGTCAAAACAAGATTCTCGCCCAGCCAGCCGTCTAGACTAGCTCAGTTTTTAAACAGAGCAGGAAAAAAAGTTTTATATGGGCATTTTTAACCAAACCAGCGTCTACAGTGAGATTCTACTTTTTGTCCAAGTGGCCGTTTATACAGGACACACTCATGGATTATAACAGAGCAAACGAATGCAGTGTGACTTACAGGCTCTGTTCTAAAGTCATCTATCTATCTATCTATCTATCTATCTATCTATCTATCTATCTATCTATCTATCTATCTATCTATCTATCTATCTATCTATCTATCTATCTATCTATCTATCTATCTATCTATCTATCTATCTATCTATCTATCTATCTATCTATCTATCTATCATCTATCTATCATTCTGTCCATCCATCCATCATCCATCCATCAGTCTGTCTGTGTGTCTATCTATCAGTCCATCCATCCATCCATCCATCCATCCATCCATCCATCCATCCATCCATCCATCCATCCATCCATCCATCCATCCATCCATCCATCCATCCATCCATCCATCCATCCATCCATCCATCCATCCATCCATCCATCCATCCATCCATCCATCCATCCATCCATCCATCCATCCATCCATCCATCGGCCTGTCTGTCTATCTATCTGTCTATCCATATTGGTTGTTTAGTTACACACTCCTTAGTATAGAGCATTCAGTTTTATATATTATATTGCATATCTAAAATTACAAACTACCTTGAAATGTGGCCAAAAGAAGGGTTCTTAGAAGGCAACATAACCATGCTGTCTCCCTTCTGGAGCAGCCATCGGCAGTGCACTTATGATGCACACTGGGTTTTGAAACAGAGCCATTTGGGATACTAAACAGAAGATATACTGTTAAGATCAGTATAATATGGTATTTAATGTTCTAAGTGGAGTATTAATCTGTATTAATCTTTAAGTACCCGTGAGAAATTGGCCTGGAATAAATGGCCCAAGATGAAAGGGTAAGTGAAAATAAATCCAGCCCATAAGTCTTGCTATCAAAAGTCCAGTCTTCTGCTGATGAATGGCGACCTGTTAAATGGCCACTTTTTTGAGGAGCATTTTTATGCCTTTGATTAGATCACTAACTAAAGTACATTTCAGTATCCAAGCATTATACAAAGGATGCTCAAGTTTTCTCATGAAACATTGCACTTAGTGCTCTACTCTGATTGACAGCTGTGAGAAGAGGGTCGAAGGTCTTTCAGCCTTCTCAGCATTATCTTATCTTCAAGCTCACTGTACTAATGACCCTAATATGTGTCTGTTGGCTTGTAGTCCAGAACAGGTGGTCTGACTTCTGGCTTTTATCAGGATAGCCGGTCCTCTGGTCTTACCCAGATAGCACTGCTCTCAGGAGCTCAGGACTATCATTGTTATTACAGCCTTGTGCTTTCTGAAGTGGGAATGGCCCATAACGTGGTCCGTTCTCCAGAGAGACTGTCAAACATTTACTTAAATGGTTTATGGAAACCGATTTCCTTGATGAGTTTGAGAGGCTGATTTAATTTGGATGCGTATCTTGTGTTATCATTGGGAAGTACACAAGTAAATTACGTAAATGAGTCACAGCAATCGCTGTCTATCATCTCTGTGGTCATCTAAATCTGACAATCAACGGCACGTTAACAATCTGAAAACTTTACCGGACTCAATTTTAGCTTTGCACATGAATATTAATCAATTGGTGTCATGTGTTTGATATTAAATTGATCCACATTGCTAAGATAATTATTGGGACTGCAGCTTATACTGCTGCAGATTCAGCAGCTGGGATTTATTTGAGTAAAATAAAATAAAATCGTCACATTTTAGATTAGAGTCCAATTCCCACTATTAACTACAACTTTTGCCTTAATAAACTCCTAATTACTCCTTATTAATAGTTAGTAAGGTAATAAGGCATTAATATGTGCTTTATCAGTACTAATAAACAGCCAATATTCTAGTAATATACATGGTAATAAGCAACTAGTTAATAGAGAAAATTGGACCCTAAATAAAATAATAAAATAAAATAAAATAATTTAATTTAACAATTTCTTAATTTAAAATACACCTCTAAAAAAAACTCAAAGTATTATTTTCCAAGAAACTGGGTGATGATGCATTTACATATTTCAAAATGGAGGGAACATGTCAAATTATTTCAACGCCTCAGAAGACAATACAAAAACAACGTACTGTTTCTGTTTCAAAAAGACATGAATTAGCAACCCCCGGGTTGTTGACTTGTTTTATGTGTAGCTGTTAATGCACAAAGAGAAATAATCCAAAATGGAAAAACCGCACACTAAAAAAGCATGCACACCATAAGGGTGAAAGAAGCGAATAAATAAATCTGATTTTACATCAATACGCTATGGCAGAATGTTTCTATTATCACAGATATTGATACTGATACTGAAAAATGTTATTGCACTGCATGTGTTTATGATGTAAAACACCTTTTCAATGCTCTAAAATCAGTTTAGATCAAGACCTCATGCACAATGCTAAATCACTGTTATTGTGGTACACGTGTCTTCCATTAACACAATTAGTAGACGTTTGAGTTCA
>CM040918.1:37817553-37927553 GCA_023029165.1 Gobiocypris rarus | reverse complement strand
TCCATCTATCCATCCATCTATCCATCCATCCATCCATTCAGTCTATTTATCATTCTATCTCTATCAATCGTTTCATCCATCCATCCATCCATCATTCTATCTATCATTCCATTCATCCATTCATCCATCCATCCATCCATCCATCAATCATTCCATCCACAATTCCATCATTCAATCCATCCACCATTCTATCTATCATTCTATTCATTCATACATTTATACATTAATTCATTCAGTCAATCCATCCATCCATCCATCCATCCATCCATCCATCCATCCATCCATCCATTCAGTCTATTTATCATTCTATCTATCGTTTCATCCATCCATCCATCCATCCATCCATCCATCCATCCATCCATCATTCTATCTATCATTCCATTCATCCATACATCTATCTATCTATCCATCCATCCATCCATCCATCCATCCATTCAGTCTATTTATCATTCTATCTATCGTTTCATCCATCCATCCACCCATCATTCTATCTATCATTCCATTCATTCATCCATCCATCTATCCATCCATCCATCCATCCATCCATCCATCCATCCATTGATCGTTCTTTGTGAGTGTAAACTTTTTTTAACTTTTTTTAAACTTTTAAACAAGCAATTCAAATTGCAATTTGTTTTCCTGTATGCTACCTCAAATTAAAATCAAATATGAGTTTAAATAATGAGTTATGAAGGAATTGTTCATTCAGATCTGTTGCAGGTCTGGATCACTGCATTAGTGCTCATTACACAAGTATAACACAGCCACTCGTCAGCACAGAAAACAGAAGAACAGCCGATGTGTGCCGACAGCAGTGCTCAGGTTAAACCCTGGACGTTTGAGCTGCTTTATGAGCTATGAGTCAATCTTCCAGAAGCGGTAAACAGTAGAAATGCAGATCCACTACAAGATCCAGAGATGCACAAAATCCCACGACAGTATTTAGGAAAGTGCTGAAACATCCAACATAAGTGATAATCCACCACAAATGGAGGACAGATCAATAAAAGCTTGTGGGAAACGGAGAGAGAGAGGAAGCTAGAGAGAAATAGAGAGAGAGAATAGGCTGTTCATATGTTTATGGTCTGTGTAAACCATCAACGGGCTCTGAATATCCCACTCTGAATTATTACTGTGACCACTCTGTCTCATAACTTCAGCCAGACCTGCAGCGCTCAAAGAAACGACTGCTGCAACACACGCGTGTGTGTGTGTGTGTGTGTGTCATCTGCAAACTTTTTCTTAGAACTTTTTAAAAAAAAAAGTTTTTTTAAAATGAAGCTTTTCTAGTCAAAAATCAGTCACATGATTTTTTTTTTTAATTCCAATGAATTTTAGATCTACTTCTTTACATTCAAATTCAAGTTCATTGCAAAATGCTATTTTAACTCTTCTGTTTTTGCATAGTTACTCTACACACAAATAATGCATCAAATGATTAGTCATATATAGCCAAACTACATACCGCATGATAAACTTCACTCAATACATCAATCTATCAACGCTGAACTGACTTGAGCAGAATAATCACACTACTGGCGTTATTTTAATTTGAATGATACTGTTGTGAAGCTGATTTGAAACTGTCTGAAACACAAGAGCTGTTAGTTTTGAATAATGTGTCTAAAGTAGAGAAATGTGTTTAGCCTTTTGCAAAACTTTTGGGTCACACTTTAGAGTAGGGTCCAATTTTCACTATTAACTATGACTTTTGCCTCAATAAACTCCAAATAACTGCATATTAATAGTTAATAAGGTAGTTGTTAAGTTTAGGTATTGGGTAATTAAGGGATGTAGAATATGATCATGCAGAATAAAGCAATAATATGCACTTTTTTAAGTTCTAATAAACAGACAATATCCTAGTAATATGCATGAAAATAACTAGTTAATAGTGAGAATTGGAATAAAAAAAAACTGATTCGAATTTATGAATTGCATTAGAGTTTGAATTGGGCATTCTCAGTTCAGTTCTCTGAATATAAATAAGTTTTCATGATATTAAAAACACGATATTAAAGTTCCCCTATTATGACATTTGAAATGTTGGAGTCCCCAACAGCAGGCTTACATGCATGCAAGGTCAAAAAACACTTTCATTGTCTTATAATATGCATTTATTTTTACCTTATTTGCTCAACAATTTCCAAACGATTTGCTCAACGATTACTTTTCCAAACCCCTCCTTTGTGTGACGTTAATCTGCGGTGATTGGTCAGATGACCCAGTCAGTTGTGATTGGTCTACTGTGTGCAGTGCATGTCAGAAACCGAACGTCTATCACCATTACTGGATTACGGCTTGTCAAGTGGTTTATATGGTCAAGTGTTGAACATTTTACAGTGTATGGCATTAATGTTGCCGTACCAGTTCGAGCCAGAGTCCGACGAGGAAACGTTCAGAGTTGCTGATGAACTAGAAGTCAATCGCATACACGACTGGAGCAGGACCTTTCTCAATGATAAGAGTCAATGTAGTTTATGGCACTTCAGGCCAATTGCACATGCAGAATGGGAGTAATAATGTCTGAGAAGGGACCTGTTGTAATTTGTTAGTTCAGTGTAACGCGTCACAGTCAAATTAATTGACACATTTATTCAGGTGCACTTGTGGGAACTGTATCAAAATGCCAAGCGAGGCTAAAAATGCAGGCGATATGCTAATGTTTCGTCGTGACGTCACAATAAAACAGCTTGGGATTCGTTTGAAAAACGATTTGTTTAATTGACTCAGAGTCATCTCCTACTTTTGAGAGACAATAACTTTATTACGGTGCACTTTCAGATTTAAAACTTTGCAGTATGTTTTCATTCACTTAGATCTATGTTACGCACTACATGAAAGGTCATTTTCAAAAATCCATAATAAGTGCACTTTAAACAACAAAACTGATTGCTTCTTTTTAAAAGAAACACTTAAAAGAAAAGATTGTACTAAATGACTGCTATTTTAGCCTTATATTGAGATAATGAGCCTTCTTTCTTTAATTACAACTACCAGAAAGTTACACTTTTTATATTTTAAGAGCGTTTTAACACATGCACACACACACACACACCTTTCCAGTCTGTACAGTGTGTAAGTTGAGCTAAAGGCAGCAGTTCAGCACCGCTCCCCTCCTGCAATGAAATTCCAACAAATTCTCAAATTGCAGCCAAATTGAAAGCACATTGGTGAGTGGGCGGCAATCGCTAATAAAATCTGAATAACTGACCAACTGCGAAGTCAAAGCAAACCTCCTACAGATATCAGCACCATTGAGCTTCAGCATCACGAACACATTCACCAGCTCTGCATCTTCGTCTGGTTATGATGCATGTGTGTGTTTGTGTACTCAATGAGTCAGCGTTTGCCTGCAGTTTGGCCAGAGGCGGTGCCCGTTCCTGCCCTGCTCCGCTGTGACACGGAGGAATGTTAATCAGACTCTACGTAACACCACAGCATCTACACATATGTGTATGAAATGATTCGCGAACAGCGGGACCGTAAACCTGCAGCAGGCCGACCGATGCGTGTGTTTGCGGATCCAGACCGAGTGTGTGAGCAGAACCAGAGGGCTTTATTGTGGAGGGCTGTGATTGTGTTTGTTTGTGTTACAAGAGGAAAAAGATCATCTTTGGTTTCAAACCCTGAGCCCCGGGGCTCAAGAGAAAGCTAAACATGTGGTCCTACATACATGTACACACATTCCCACATGTAAACTACATAACACATGGTTTTCTTAAAGGGATAGTTCACCCACAAATGAAAATTGTCATCATTTACTCTCTTTCAAAAAAATGATCGTAATATTAATGGTAAAAATATGATGCTGTAAAAACCTGTTAATCGGTGGACAGTAAGTTCCTGTACTCTAACTGTGATATAGCCAATGCGACGGTGTTAAATGTGCAGTTTGTGGAAGTAGAATGACACATGATCATTGGGTGTAGGTATTTTTTCTGTTTTGTTTTTAAAAAGAGCTAGTTTTGAATGATGTGTTTAGCCTTTTTGTTGTCCAATTCTCTATGAGTTGCCTCAATAAACTCCTTATAACTGCATATTAATAGTTAGTAATGTAGTTGTTAAGTTTAGGTATTGGGTGATTGAGGGATGTAGAACATGATCATGCAGAAAAAAGTGCGTTATAAGTACTAATAAACAGCCAATATCCTAGTAATACACTCTTAAAAATAATGGTTCTTTTGCAGTGTATATGGTTCCATGAAGAACCGTTAATATCCAAAGAACCTTTCCTTTACACAAAAGGTTCTTTGTAACTTAGAAAGGTTCTTTAGACTATAAAATGGTTAGAATAAAATTGTTCTTTAAAGAACCTTTCACAAAACGGTTCTTCAGGGAACCCAAAATGGTTCTTCTATGGCATCTCCGTGAAAACCCCAATTTGGTTCTTCTTTATTTTTAAGAGTGTATTCAAAAAAGCATAACTTGACTTATTTTCTGTGTGTTTTTACAGTAAAGCAACCAAGTAAAGCAAAAAAAAAGTTTGAGTTTTTGTTTTTCTTCTCTGGAACACAAAATGAGATATTTTTTGACTGGATAATATTTAGGTTTTTCCCCTTTGTTTTGGCCCACTGACATTAATTGCATGGAAAACTTTATTTTTTTATCTCCTTTTGTGATCCAGAAAAGAGAAAAAAGGTCAAGCAGGTTTGGAATGCCATGACGGTGAGTAAATGATGACAGAATTTTTATTTTTGGGGTAAACAAACCCTTTAAAGTCACAATCAGGTAAAAGGAACCCAAATGTCTTTTGGCGGAGAGCGAGTAGCCTCTGGTAGATGGGACAAGACCATCTCTCTTATTATTATTTGATTTTCACTCGGGACGCCTTCCAAGGCAATACAAATGGTGGAGTGGAGGATTACGAACTTTTTCTTCTGTTTCCAAAACACACAGGCTAAATCAAAGAAAGAGCAGAAGGCAGATCCACAATGCCCGGCGCGTAAGCTCTGGCTCAGTCCCGGGGCAATCGTCCCTAATGAAAACTCCAAAACCGAGTTCTCTTAAAAAAAAACACCTGACAGCTCACAGACAGGCCGGGCTCTGCCCTACAACTCACAATGGCTCTCTGTTATACTCCGAGTCTGTATGCAGGCCCACAGCCTGGCCACCAGCACAAAACCGTTGACACCCACGGAATAAAGTTCCCATTACCTCACAGCAGAATCCATCACTATTTTTTAAGGAGGACCGTTTTTAACCACTCAGCCCTGTTGGGACTCCACCCACCTCAAGAGGCGAGCTGCTGTCATAATGTTTGGATGGGCCAGCTGCTCTCACCATCCCAGCAAATTGCATCTAAATTCGACTCTTCAGAAAACACGTAGCTGCATTTACCGATGCAGTTCTCCTGCAAACAAAGCCATGATCCGTGCACAGATGCGGCGTGTCCTCCCGACATCTCGCTTCTGGATGGCACTGAAGTATTCAAGTGGATGAGTGGACTTCGTTTTTTCGCCAAAGCCACGGGATTCTTGCCAAAACATGCAGGGAAATAACATAAGAAATCCCTTGGAAGAGAAACGGGGCAAGATGCCTCTGTTGTAAATTAGGGATAAACTTTCCCGTGCAACAGTGTGCATGCAGAGGCCTCGCTGGCCAGTCTCCTGAGGCCATGCACCTGGGCTTCATCTCTCTAAGTCTGAGGCCGAAAGCACTCAGGGGGAGATGCTCTGGACGGGACGGTTGCTGAAATTCATAATCATTGCGACTCTGCCAAACCAAATGCGTCCAGTAAAAGTCATGCAGGTGGAGCGAGACAGGAGCTCTCCCTACTAAACCATCCATGTGGAATAAAAACAAGCATAATGTGCAAACTATTAAAAAGTTTCTTATAAAATATTGTTGTAAACTTGATCTCAGTGTGGTTCGTGCGGGTGTGTCACGGCGTGGCAAAAACAATGGCAGTAACCATGTGGAATAAACTAGACCACTTTGGCTCCATCTCTCGCATGGATAGTCATGCGTTAAACAATTACAGTTACTTCCAAACATTTTACTGTTGTGGTACAATTAATACAAGCTTTTCAAACTAGTTTGGGAACAATTTATTGGTCAGTTGCTTGGCACCTCATAAATAGAAAAAAATATAAACACTGCTCTAAAAGTCTTTGGAGTGATGCTCAATGAAATTGCAATTAATCTGGTCAATAATGTAATCTGCCATATAGTTTTGGGGTGGGGTGGGCTACTAAATTAGCTACTAAATTAGCGCCTACTTCAGAGTAGGGTCTAACCGAGCACATTAGGGACTGCCAGTGACGTAAGTGTACATTGACTGGCCGAACGCATGCAGAACGCTGGTACCCGCCATTATTATAACGCTGTGTAAACACACAGTTTATAGCCTACAGTACAGATTTACTCCACGGACATTGAAAACAGAGATAGATGGGCTGACGACGAAGTCCAGGCACTTATCAACCTTTACACTATAAGGACGAAATCCAGCGCGGCTTTGTGTTAATTTAGTTGACAAATAATTTCTCATTTTCGTCAACAACCTTTTTTCACTGACGAAAACGAGACGATAACTAAATAAATAACGAAATAACGAATAACTACTGTAATTTTCGCAGACGAATAAAAACGCGATGAAAATGTTAGGGAGGGACGATTAGGAAAAAGATCCAGTCAGAACTGGAAGTCCTGTGTAACACATTCGAATTGTAACGTGCGGATCTAACCGCGGGAAAACATGGAGCTGTTGGGCTCAAGCGACAGCGCTTCAGAACGGATCATGAACTAATGGTGCTTATGAGTAATAATGCTGATGAATAATTACAATGTTTATATAGTAATATGTTTTAGACGATTGTAACAATGCATATTTTATCTCCCTGAACTTGAAAACTTGAAAACTTGAAAAGGCATTTCAAAATATAAGTCTATGTGTATTTCAAGGTTGTTTATAATTAAAAGTCATGCATTATATATATAATGGAAATTAAGTTAAATACAGTTTATTGTGTAACGAATATATATATATATATATATATATATATATATATATATATATATATATATATACTGAATTTTTGACTTCCATTTGATTCATAGTCAGGAGGAAACACTAAGGGTATAATCAGGGTTATAATAAAACCATTAAAGAAAATATGAATTACCTGAAATTAAATAAACTTAAACTTATTCGAAGCATTAGCTTAACCTGATTGACTAACTAAAACTATATATATGTTTTTATAAAACAAACAAAAACAGTGACAGTTTGTACATGAATTCAAGTAACAGTCAGTTATGTAATGCTCAATTACTGCATTTCAATTTAACCAAACTCAGATTTTAGTTGATTAAATTTACTGATCTTATGATATTTATTCGACTAAAATTACTAAAAACAATTCAGGAGACTAAAACATGAATACAACTAAATGGCATTTTAATCAAGGTCTATGACTTAAACTAAATCAAAATTTGCTGTCAAAATGAACACTGCTTTGAAGGGACCAAGCTAAACATGAGTATGTATTTCTGCTCAGCGACACTGGGCATCAAGCACATTTTTTTTTCCCGTATACCATTTACTTCCTTTATTTAACAGTCTAATAACATATTAGATAGGATGGTTAATACGATCATAAACCAATGAAGGTGGAAAAGGGGAGCCCTGTGTGCTCTGACAATCTTAGAGTTTTCAAAATAAAAGTCCCACACAACAATCAGAGCGGCAGGATGTACGTCGCTTCACAGTTCCAATGGCAGTGCAAATGCAAACAGAAAATGTAGTTCCCTAGTGGCTAGTACCTGTTGCTAGTACAACCATTTTTTCTGAGTATAACAAAAATATTAAAATATTATGGTTGAGAAATGTTGCAATGTATTCTGACATCATAAATCAAGCCATAGACAAAGAACATTTATAAGCACAAACCAACGAAGAGAATGGCAGCAAAAGTGAAAGACCCAGACTAGCCTCTCTCAATCGCATACAATAAAGGGTGCGGACTTACTTTCCCTGAGGTAATTGAGATGTGAGAGCAGGACCTCCGTGTTATAAACGCTGGTAAGTCTCAGGAAGTCCTCTTTGCTCATCTTGCAAAGCTCTTTTCCATCTGTGTTGTGGAACATGGCCGTGTCGATCTCTTGAAGACCATACTCTTTAATGGCCCAGTCTAACCATTGCCGCACATGGTCTGGAGACCAGAGAGAAGGGTCTGGAATGGCAAACACAAAATAAAGCCACACATGAGATGGAGAATCAGGGTTTGGATATAGCTTGCAAGTAACTTTCAAGTGTTAAAAAAAACAGTCCAATATCACCAGAACCGTACTAAAGAACAGATCTTATGTTGTCTTGTTGTACAGAAACATTTTCAGAGAAGCTAATTTCTGCAACATTAGAGACACCTAGGAGAAAATACAAAAATAAGGACTGTTCCAAACCTCCAAAGGTCATGCATTATTATCCATTTTTTCTCTGGATATAGCAATCATTAGAATTATGAGGAAAATCAATCACAATCCCAAGCAAACAAAAACATAATAATAATAATGTAAAGCGCTTTGGATGCCCATGGGTCTGTTAAAAGCGCTATATAAATGCAGTCCATTTACCACAATAATGCATGGCCACTGTTGGCTTCCTATTTGGTATATCAGTTTGACATTTAATATTTAACCATTTTATTTAAATATATCTTATTGGTATTATTGTTGTGCCCCTAGCATTCAACATGTTGTGTATCATGATGCATACCTGCTGGGACGATAACTCTCCTCTCATTGGTTGTCATGTTTGGAGGCGGAGCACACTTCTCATCCATGTAGCCAGTATAGTTCATCTGAGATGCGTCGGTCCCACCCACCATTTTATTGCATTTACCCACACTACAGTCCACCGGGGACTCTCTGCCAGGGGGAAAGAGAGAGAGAAAGGCTTACTTCTCAGACTGAACAACTCTCACAACTGCAGAATAATGGTTTTAACAACTGAGGTTTGTGTACCTGGATCCATTGATGTGGTCATATTCTCGTTTGACATTAACTCGCACAGGCTGGTTGATCCACTCCTGTTGAGGAGGAATAGGGTTGATCTTGTGGGTCTGACCGTAATCCTGTGCGCCGGACGCAGTCATGTCCGTCTTGGGTAAGGGAGCAGCAGCAGCGTATGGAGGCTCAAACAGAGACTGGTCTTCACTCACCACTGACAGCGCCTCCTGGAGGATTGTAGGGCGCAAACTATATCACTGTTTCTCATTAAAGCACACAGCAAATGACAAATGACTTTCAGTTCATCGTGTAATCAGAATAAAGCAACACAAATGGCTAAATTGTTTCTTGCTGAAGGGCATTAGAACCACAGATGCTGAGTGCAAATGAAGCAGCGCTATTGATTGCTTTCATATAACCACCAGGGATATGTGAAAAACATGAAACACAGTTGTGCTTTATTTGACATAAATGTGAAACGGGATATTCAATACGAAAAATGTAGACAAGGGCCAGTGGGCTTTATGGGATTGTGAAAAGTAGGAATACATCCCAGCATAAAGTCAGGTGTTTGAAGGGGAGGAGTTAAAAAAGAGGGATTTTTTAATGTCATGTTTTGATAAAAGATTTTTCTTGGACAAATATGCACCAATGAATTGTGGACTCTGTAAACCCTAATGCGCAAAATGATTAATTGCTTTGAGTTGGCTAAACTTAAACAAACCAGTTCAATCAAATTTACTTTTATGAGTATTTAGAACTTTCTTTTTCTTTTGAGTTCACTAAACTGACACATTTTAAGTAATTGTTTCATTGTTTTGATCTTTGTAAATTTCTATTTCCAAGCATGCTTTGCCATGGAACTCGAGAGCGAGAGTGAATGCTAAATTGATTGTAGTGTTTTATCATGTTATTTGTGCAAGATTAATGTCAAGTGGGAGATTTAGTGTTTTATGTTTTGAGCTTGCTTTGAGAGCTGATATGTGACCCTGGAGCACAAAACCAGTCATAAGTCGCACGGGTATATTTGTGGCAATATCGATTTTCTTTTATGCCAACAATCATTAGGATATTAAATAAAGATCATGTTCCATTAAGATATTTTGTACATTTCCTACTGCAAATATTCAAAAATGTATTATTAATTAATAGTAATATGCATTGCTAAGGACTTCATTTTCTAAATATTTTGATTTTTTTGAACCCTCAGATTCCAGATTTTCAAATAGTCTCGGCCAAATATTGTCCTAACAAACCCTACATCAGAGGAAAGCTTATTTATTCAGCTTTCATATGATGCATATATTTCAATAAATAAAAATAAAAACCCTTATGACTGGTTTTGTGGTCCAGGGTCAAACATATGTTAAATGTTCCATTTTGTCTTTCTTATTCAACAATTGTTATGCTATGCTAATGCTATCAAAGCATTGTGTTACCAGTCAGCAAGATAACATTGACTGAATTAGCTAGTTAAAGATACCCAAGTTTCCACTAATAAAAATAAAACTGAGATTACATGATCGTCAATGCATAAACTAGCTTACTCAAATATTTCAAGTTAAGAGCAATTAAAATGTATGAAAATATAAAAAATCTGCCAGTTCTGATTACGCAGACTTTGAATGTCTTATCGTTTGATGTATCTGTGCACCTCAGTTTTTTTGAGGTTTTGCCAGTTATGGAAGTAAACGAGGTAGTACATATTTCTTTAGTGTTGACTTTACAGTTTTACGTGTCAGGTGGCATAGAAAAAAATAATAATAACAATGACAATAATAACAATAATATGAATCAAATTCAGTCATCTATTTCAGGCTTATCACTGTCAAAACACAACCGTTAAAATGTCATTAAACTTAAAGGGATAGTTCACCCCAAAAAAACAAAAATTGTCTCATAATTTACTCGCCGTCATGTTGTTCCAAACCTAAATTAGTTTCTTTTTTCTGCTGAACACAAAAGAAGATATTTTGAAGAATATGGGTAACCAGACAGTTGATGGGTCGCATTTACTTAGACAAAAAATGACTATGGAAGTCAATGGGGCCAATCGACTGTTTGGTTACCGCTTATTTCTTCAAAACATCTTTTTTGAGTAAACTGTCCCTTTGACTTTTAAACCTTTTGTTTTCGAGAAGAATTTCAAAATTTGACTCTCAATTGAAAGATTTCTTGTTCTTGACTGTCCATGATGTGAGACAGAAGAGAGGTCACTTGTACATTTGCTCTCGTTGCAGGCGCTCAGCTGGGGTGATGTAGTTTTATTAAAGAAAACAAACGCGGCAGACAGGCTCCTCTGGAGAGAGACGCGTCTACACGTGCATGCAATCGTCTCCATTCACTTTTCAGTCACAAACTTCAAACTTGAATCAATGGCATAGATTTCCCGCTGTTATTTCACTTACAAACACCTGTAAAACTCTTAATAGTCACTGAACTTTATTACATTTTATATAAAAGACACAAGACTATGAAAGGGTGAACAATGGAAGACTTTGAGGGTGATTTTAGAGGCTGTGATGCTGTTTGATAAAAATAATGCTTCCTCTTCCTCTCCAAATGTATGCATTTCACAATAAATACTCTAATACTTTTACTGACCAGCTCATTCGCCCTATGGCAAAGGGTCTTGGGACACTCTATCAGCATTTAGTTTTTGAACTTTGGTGACAGTCGTCATCAATTTGATCAGTGTCCCGCAGACAGTATCGGGGCGACCCACAGCACCAGGCCTGTGGCACGATAAGTATGGCAGAGTTAAGGAATGCCTTCATGGTGCCAGATAAGGCCAGAGCTGCTATTATGACTGTTACACGTTACTTACACGCAGACATATCAGCCTCCACCATATAATTCATGATTGGCAGTCAGTCTTTCCCAAGATTACAGAGGGTTGTAAAAATAGGAAAATCTAATTCCACACTCACGCTCGTATATGTACAGACAGGCCTGTCAAAAGGCGAAATTCCTTCATCTCGACGAAATCGATGGTCAGCGCACAAGTGCAAGCTTCTTGTTACAATGAGGTTTAAATGCTCACAAAGGTGCCAATTTCCTTGAGCTATAAATTGGCCGTGTCTGCATGGCTCGCTTAAACCGTCCAGAACCACAGGCTTACCCTGGTTCGGTGCTGGAGATTTATGGGGAGGTACGCCAACAGCCGTATATTAGAAATTCACACTAGAAAAAGCTATTTTGAACATTTTCATGAGAAATACAACAGCCACGATCATCACTGTTTGTCCCACAGAAGATGCGTCATTGGGTCGGGATGTGCGGACCCCATTAAAAGCACAGGGCTATTTTATACAGAGGCCATTCCTGTCTTTTGTTTAAGGAGGAAAAGGAAACCTGACAGGAAACCAGATTGTGTGGAACAGGAAATAACCGTGGATTGAGACCCCCTCCTCGTTGTCGACTAAAGTGTACAGTTAAAAATCAATCAAGAGAGTCAAATTCCAGAGGAATAACACATCCTTTTTTGCAATTATAAAAACGAATAATTGATGCCTGAATTTTAAGATAATTATGGGTTACCATTTACATTAGTTGTATTTTATATACTATGTACTTAATTCAAAATCGAATGTTTAGGGTTAGTGTTATGGCGGCTGTCATTGCAGGACTCCAAATAGTATGAATCTATATGCAATATAAATACGATTTCTGAAGGATCATGCGACTCTGAAGACTGGAGTCATGATGCTGAAAATTCAGATACTTTTTTAAAGTATATTAAAATAATAATAATAATAATAATAATAATAATAATAATAATAGTAATAATAATAATAATAAAAACATTATCTTAAATGGCAATAATATTTTACAATATTAGTTATTTTTTATCAAATGAATGCAGGCTTCAAAAACATTACAAATAGTTGGTACTTTAAAGAGTTTATTCAAATTAGGCTTATTTCCAAAGACATGTACAAGTACATATAAATTATTATATGTTGGAATCTTTATAATAATAATAATAATAATAATAATAATAATAATAATAATAATAATAATAATAATAATAATATGCAATTTTACCAGGTAGCGAAAACACTGATCATATAATAACAGATACTTTATTTCTTCAAATACTACAAGTATTTCTCTTTGAACGAGTGAAGGAAGGCTGCATTAAAATCACCCTCCTTCTATCCTCAGTCACCCCACTGCAATCGAAACACTATTTAACACGATACAATCTTACACAAGCATGATGTGTACGACTCCAAACATATACCACACCCAAAACCACTTATATGACCGCAAAAAAAAGGAGTGTTTGAATGATTGTTGACTCGTCTGGAGGGGAGGGCTGCACATTCAGTGACCACTACACTACTTGATGCTCAGACTTATTTCATTAAATATTGATTAATCAGAGATTGGATATAGGGATTTAATTTTCTTTTCTTTTTTTAAAATACATATATATAAATATAAAAATAAATTCTAGATGACTCTAAATATCGAAAATGCAGAGTAGCGTCGTGGACCACACACAACTAATACTTCTAAGTAGAGCGCACTTTTTTCTTCTTCTTCTTCTTCTTTTTTTAAGTTGTGAAAACACAGCCCATTCAAGAGTACAATATAGCACTTATTATCAGTTATCAGAAGAAGGGACAGACCGTGGAGTGATATTTTATTGTGGGTGGGCTCGGCTTTTGAACTATATGAATGGCTGGAAAACCTCGGCACGGTGCCACTCCAATTGCGCAGCCACATCTCCAGCCTAAAGCTTTATGATTTATATAAACCACTGCACTGCATTCACACACGCTCGCGCCGCGATATCCTGAAAACTCAAAGCAGCCTCGTCGAGCACTGGACATTCGCAATCTTCAAAACGAAACGTAGGCTATGGTTTTCTTTTTCCTCTACTTGGCGAAACATCTTTACTCCATCACAAACAGCCCGTGCGTTTTTACGAGCGTCCAAGTGTGTGTCTGAACGCCCGTATCCTCCGCTACAGTTCCCAACTTTCAACAAAGTTTCGACGAAAAGGAAAAGGAAACTTGGAGAGAGAGGGAGAGAGAGAGGGAAGAGGAAAAGCGCAAGTCGGAGCGGCTGAAAAGTCCCAGACAGGCAGAACTACACGCTCTCAAACTCTGCCCATCAGAAAGATCCCTCTCCTCCACTCTTACCTTAATAGTTCCGTCCATTTTGCGCAATTTTCAGAGGAGCCCGACAATATTCCAAACATGACACGCGTCTGAATTAATTCCAGCCCCCGATATGTGGCGGAGAGACAGAGACAGTTTCGCCGGATGGTTTTTTTCCTCTAAATTTGGGAAGTGAAGTCACAGCGCTTGAGAAGGAAGCCGTGTGTGTGTGTGTGTGTGTGTGTGTGTGTCACTGGCCCTGCCTTCATTACGGCACCCAAAGCAGGATATTTGTCCCGAAAGATAAGACACCAAAACAATAGTGTTTCTTTCCTTTGTACATGTTTTTGCCTGGAAATATTTACAGAATGCCTGCCAGCTCTTTACATGTCGCGCTTTTTCCAACATTAAAATAGACGATTTGGTAGAAACATAGCATGATAAACAAAATAATGAAACTCTGAAAATCTGATAGAAATATTACAATACAAATAATAACTTTTCTTTTTTTTGTTGCATTAATGCATATGGTTATTGTCATGCATGTTTGTTGAAGTCGAATGCATAGCCTAATAACGTCATCATATCAGTACTCCGCTATAAAGGAAAGCGCGAATCGGATCTATACCTATGGTGAAGAATGTGAGTCTGTCCGAACTTCTTTCGCCGCTCAAATGGGTTTCCATGAATAAACCCGAAGCCCGCAGCGTCGAGTCAGTCTGCTCCACACGTGTGCGCACCTCTGAGTGCACATGCATAGCATTTCTCCGGGCTGTATGGAGCATATAGAGAGGCTGATCGCTCTCGTGCGCTTGCTGTTCAACATTTCTCAAAATCAATAGCACATGGCCTCACATTTTTCCTATCTTCATCTAGAACAATAAAAGGAACAGTCTCTATTCTAGACAATATACAGTAAATATTTACTTTCGTTCGGGGGAAATGAAACTACACATTATTTATCACGATATAAACACCAGTGTATAGTGTCAAAAATCTAATTTGCATAAATATTATATAGCCTAGTAATATTGGCCATTGTGTTCTTTTATAACAGCGCTCTAAATGCGAGAGTGAATCTCCACCCCCCGTTTTTTCTGTTTTCTTTTTAACGGTGAGCTCTATTACCGAACACACTCTAGACACGCAGCCAGACCCCCGGATCCCGGGACCCCCTGACCGAGAGGGCTATGCCTAGGGGAGCAAGACTGAGTCTGCGCCGGCTGACTTGCGCTGTTTGCGACTGGGGGTCTGGAGGGGGGAGAGGCCCCCTCGAGAGCGCCACATCTGGATCCTGCTAGGGGTCAAGGCTTCTCCTGCCTGAGGCCTGCACAGTAATTAACATAGACACCTTGTTTAACCATTTCGGGTCTGTGCCTCTCTCTCTCGTGCACAAAACAACGCAACAAAAAGTGAACGGCGTTGGCATATATTTATCGATTTCTGTGTTCTGCATTCTTGATTGACTGAGTGGGGGATATAGGCTAAGACAAGCAGAAGGAGAGGAACTTGGTTTTAGTCGCACCTACAAGTATGTCTGAGTAATGCCAATTTGGATCCTTATATCAGGTTTTGGGACGCGTGTATGCGCGTTGCAGTGGAAGGGTGGACATCATTTTCACAGAGCGTGGGACTTGATCGCAGAAACATATGTTTCCCTAGAGGGGCCGCTTAGACTCCACAATTCTTTTAATTAAAACACCATTATCTCTGAGCGCATGACGAGACGGAGATCTGGCGGAGAGGGGTCACTAATGACAGTATAATTATGTTTTATGGTCTCCATTTCGATTATTATAAATGAGTAGCCTAAACTATACATCAGATAAATAGTGAACACAAACGTTTCATTCAAATTTACGAACTGCATTTGTGGTGAGCAAACATAGCCTATTATCTTGCCCTGTCAACTGAAATCCCCCATTTAGACATCATCTGCTTATCTAAAGCATGGTTGTGTCCAGATACAGTGTGTTTTCAACTTTCAAGATGTAATGATAACAAGTCCAAAATAAATTCTTTTTATTTTTATTTATGGATGAGGTGCATCATTAAACCTATAGTAAATCAGTCTCCTTTTCCCGCGTGGCACTTGCCCAGGTCATTATGAGTCCAGCGGTAACAAACATTTTGGAAGGCCAATAAACAAATGCATGTTGGTTTATGTAGTGAGCCACAGAACATCTGGCTCGACGCTGGAGCTTGACAGCCAGGCATTTCTCCCAACCACGACCTGTGGGAAGCCAGTGGCCCAATGCTACTGGAAAAACCCTGGAGTGTCGGTGTAAGACTGAGACCAGAGGCTTCCTCAGTGGTAAACGGACATTCGACCATACAGTTATAACTAAAGGCTAATATACAAGCAGCCAATAGACCCAATCTCTCTCTCTCTCTCTCTCTCTCTCTCTCTCTCTCTCTCTCTCTCTCTCTCTCTCTCTCTCTCTCTCTCTCGCGAAACAGCCTAATAATTGAAAGGCATGGTGCTTCTCAGGTTGCGCGAGATCGTCACGAGCCGCTTTCCTCTCACGCGCGGAGAACGACACGCACATCGAAAAAATAGAGCCTGCGGCACACAACACCAAACTGTCTGGCCTCCTGCTCTGGGCCATAATTAATTTGAGATTTATTTTTATTGGAAAGCCCCAGTCTCGCCCGGCCTTAACCAAACAAAAACCTTAACCCGTGGCTTCGCCTGAATGAAGCTGAATATTTCTCTCAAACTTGTCTTTCTTGAGGCGTGCTGAGGTAAATCCCTTTCCCGCTCAAATTCTGCCCGGCGGCAACAACAACATTCAAATATGACCGTTTATCTCAAATAAAAGCGGGGGAGGGGCGGCCATATCTGTGGAAAACATTTCTGGAATATAACTGTTGAATATTTGACCAAAACAAAAACTTGGTTTTGGGAGAAGAATATCTAATAGACACTCTGTTTACCTGTCTAAAAATAAGAATAAATGCAAAATAAAAACAAAATAATAATTAAAAACTCTTTCAATCGCTCCATTTTATTGTTGTTTGCACGTATAACCCAACTCCACTGCCGTGCAGTGCACTATTTATTATTCAGTCTGTGGAGAGAAAGCTGGATTTCAAAGAGAAGGTTTTTCCTCCACATTCCTGCGCTGCTAATGTCTCGAAACAAATCGAGGACTGTTCGTGGGACTGTGAAACGCAGCCCCTCTGTGGAGGAACACAAACTATAGCGTCTGCATGAAAAGCTCCCTTATGCAGGGGGGGCAATAAGTCTCCATAACATAACAACTCGGCCCTGGAAAGTATGCTGATTGTAAAGATATAATGAATGACTTTAGCAGGCACAATACTTCATTTTCATGGCTCTGTCTGTATACTGTGCACTAAGACTTCTGATACATTAAAGTTATTGCTGTGGCACTTTGCCATAAATAACCATCCAAATATGCCAATGTACCGTTCAGCCTCTAGAACAATGAACAGTGTTAATACAGAGGTATTTAACCATGTTTGCACCAGAAACTGAGTGATACTGGCATAATCAAAGTGGGCTGGAGTCTGAATGTGTTCAATGGCTTATACAGTGGAGTTTGAGTTTTAAATGGAAACTTCCCTGCTTGGTCGAACCTAGTTCATGCAAAAACAGATGTCTGCCATTTGCAATGTTTACATTCTTTAAGAGCATGTCAAGAGAGGAAAAAAGGGCACCACGTCAAATACAATAATGTACAATATGAGGAACATTTGTGAGATGGCCTGTCCCTTCGTTCAATGGTCAGGATCTAAGCTAGAGAAATGTGCTGTAAACAAAGGAACCCAGTCGTCAAACTAAACGTCCCTCGTGTTGCATTATTCATTTTACGTCAAATATGATGAGGGGTGAATCCGGAAAAACATGCCATTTACATCAGTCTTCAGCGTAAGTCGGAAGAGGAAAAAGGCAATTTAGAAGTTCCAGTCTGTTTCCTCCAACATTACCTGCTCGTAGTGACGATGATGTCTTACCTTGACGTAAGACGAAGTGTCGGGGACGGTCTGAAACATTTTCATTGGACAGAGAGCCCGGAAATGTGTGATGTTCACTTCACGGCCCCTTCAAAAAACAAGTCCACAGGTCATCTTACAGGAAACTAGAGTTTGTCCAGTGCAAAACTAACAAATTAACAAATACAACAAGTATATAATAATAATAATAATAATAATTAGACAAAGCCAATTTGTTCCTTAATTCTGATCCTCACCCCAAGAAAATTGTCTTATCCTCTAAAATCTAACTTGATTTCATTCGAATTAATTTCAGTCAAACGAATTAATTAATTCCTTGTAGTTATTCACCTCACAAACCTGCACACAAATATTGTATTTATTTCTCTGAATTAAACGAATTCTCCTCGAGCATATTTCCCTTATGTCATTTCCTCTCAAAATTGATTTGCTTCTCAGATTCTAAGAAGTACATTTCTGTATGCCCTACAGTGATATTTTCATACATAAAGCTGCAGTTTATGTATACCTGTATCGTGTAAATGGCATAAATGGTGTATAGTATGGGCATCTTTCTCTCCACCCCGTTAAACCACATCCAGCCATCTAAACAGAGAGGTCAGATCTGGTTCATGAGTGGAGCACAGTTAAACAGAGCTGCATTTATTCCTTTAAGAATTGTAGCCTATACCTTTCATCCCTCCAGAGGTTCGATATATATATATATATTTTTTTTAATTAACTGCACAGGCCTCTGTTTCATGAAGTATAGGCTATTTTGGCTATGGCTGAAGTAAAGACAACATATAATAATAATAATAATAATAATAATAATAATAATAATAATAACAAAATATTTTGCATACGTTTAATCTATATTATGTTTTTTTTTTTTTTGCTTTTTTCTTTCGTTTTTGAATGTGTTTATATATAAGATAAGTCAATTTGTGCAGAATATAGGCCCATCCCCTTCACTTCCAGAGCAGCCACATATTGAAACACTTTTCGTTTTAATAAGTGTAGCTTACAGAGTCTCGGGTGAAAGGGCACCTCGGGGACGGTTTCTTTTGCCTTTCCCTCGGCGTGCAATTACCGAGCAGACTGGCATCGCATTATTTAACATTCCACAGCAGTTCAGCAACACAATGAACATAACTGATGGCCATATCAAAACACAGCAAGAGAAATTACGCAAACTTTATTTCGCTAAAATTATCACACGTTTGTATCCTTCTTCAGAGGCTATAATCATTAAATGAGGATTGTGTGTGTGTGTTTCAGTGTTGAGTTTTTATAGCAGAACACCAAAAGGCCTTTCTTGGCAACCAGTCATTATTTTATATTCATTAATTGTGTATAGCCTAATATCAGCTTTGTTTCAATGCACTAAACTCATTACAGTCATTCCTGTATTTCTATTGTTCAGTGTCAACTTCCTTCATCATCAGTAATTGAATTTAAAATGATAGAAAGGGTATGGTTCATTTATGACTGCAGGTTTTTACCAAAAAAATCCGTTCTAGTTGTAATTTCTTACATTGCACTTGACTAGTGAATCAACATTTCTTTGAAATTAATTTGTGCATAAAGCATCAAAATGCCACACATACGGGTTTTATACATTTGATCAAAAAATGCAACAATAAACGAAAAACGACGCAAATGTTGGGGATTAAAATGCATTCGCCAGTTGCCAGCCATCGCGATAAGGAACGAGATGTTGACATTTCGATACCTGAGCATACTGACCGTAATGAATAAATCAGGAGTCTTATAATTCGCTCGATTTATATTCGCAGCGTCAGACCTCGGGCTCCTGCGGGCGAGAGCTGGGCTCGCCTCATAAACTTCCCCAAATGCATCCAATTTCTAAACGGTAAAAGAGCATAGAATTCCGCATCTGTGGCCAATTAAGTGACTGGAGGCTCAACAGGACTGTTAAGTAACTGCATCGTCTCTCCTCCGAAGAGGGTCTAGTGTTACATTCGAAGCGCCTTACCTAGTGTGCGTGCTATCCATCAAATAGCATCTCTCTCGACTGTCAACACATTGGAATAGAGCAAAGAAGCGACATTCCAAAATGCACAAGGAACGCAAATCACTCTCCAGTGAAAGTAGTTCCACGTGCATGTGTTTTTATCCCGGAAAATAGCCTCCCGTTGCAGAGCGACACAAACTTACCGCGGGTCAAACTAACAGAAAGAACACACACCACTCAGCTTAACCTCACATACAAACTCACCTGTCTTGTCTCTGTCACTCGGAAGTTTAGAACTCTTTTCCAGTCTTTAATAATTAGTCCCGTCTATGAGAAAGTGATTGTCATGGATAAGTGTGAGAAATGTAGCGGAGGAGAGGAGGGATGTATGAATGGGGAAAGAGAGATGGGAGAGAGGCGGCTCGCTGACCAATGAGAGAGCACGAGCTCACCCCTGCACATCCACTGAACCGTGAAATAAGGGAAATCTGACTGAAATGAGCACAAGACCATAAAAGAGAAGAAGGAGAGAGAGAGGGGTAAAGCGTGAAGCTGACTGCAGGACATCCGAATATCTTCTGCACACGCTAAACATTCAAAAACAAGTTTTCAAATGGCATTCATTCATTGCTGATTCTATTTCGTTCATTCGCGCCATTTTCAAAATCTATATGAACACAGAAACTAATAAATACAACTTTTTAGTTGTTTGTGCAATATTTTGAAAAATTGTGCAATATTTATAAAAATAACAAATAGCATTTATGTTTTGGCTATTGCGCTATGTTTGAGTTTATTTGATGTGAGTGATGTCTCGCTGTCTCGTGAGGATCATGTCCCATCCACGCGAGTCTCTTTCCTGTTAGGTTGACCCCCTGTTCACTTCACTGACTCCATTTCCTCACCCGAAAACTCCCTCGAAGAACCAGCGGCAGGTTTACAGTGCGGAATCTGCTGATGCATGACGCTTGGATATCAGCAGGGAGCCAAACACTTGATGAAGACCCCTCACTGATCGGAACCGAAGGCTGTTCTCACATCAGCCCTGGCCTTTCAAGAAAGCTGTTGATTTGAAAGATTGATGACACTCAATTGTAGGTTCGATTGTAGCATAAGTAGGCTATACTGGTTACTGATTGGTTCCTTGGGATTATACAAATAATACTTTATTTGTGACATTGTTACATGCAGTTAAATTATGCATAATTACATGCAACTAACACTAAACCAAACCCTAACACTTTATTTGTGCCATTGATACATACAGTTAAATGATGCATAATTACATGCAACTAACACTAAACCAAACCAAACCAAACCTAACACTTATTTGGTAACACTTTATTTTACAGTGTCATTGTTACGTTACGTGTAGTTACTACAGTAATTACTATAAATTGTGCATACATGCAACTAACCAGCATGCCACTATAGTAAGTACATAGTTAATTATAATTACTCTGTACTGAAATATAAAATAACATCGTAATACAGACACTTTAAAATAAAGACGTAGTTACATTGTAGCTACTTGAATAAGTACTAAGTGATATTAATTTACATGCACTTACTTTAGAGTTACAGTTAGGGTTTGGTTTAGGGTTAGTTACTTGTGATTGTGCATAATTTACTGTTATTACTGTAAGTAATATGCAACCACGTCACCTGAATAAAATTAAGTGTTACCATCCAAATTGCTTGCTTTTGTAAACAATTATTACACGGTTTAAAATGTGCAACATTCTCAGTAATAAAACGCATTACAATAAGTTGTGGTGAGGATTATATGTGTCATTGCTAATGGATTTTTGTATTATAATAATTTAGTTTGAGCTCATGGTCCCAGATTGATATACAAACGAGACAACTAATGATAATTAAAAAAATGGCATTGAAAACATATTCGAAATGTATCTGACATATTTAAACCCATGTAAACTCTGAGATAAACAGTATTTGGAATAGCACGCCACATTCTCGTAAGATCACATACATTCTTTCGAACAATAGCAGGAAATTGCCACCTTAGCCAGACGGGAAACATATCTGAAGGAAACCGCCACTACTCGCAGTTTCTGTCTGTCATTCACAGCATGCAAAATGCTTGCAATCTTTTACCAACATAGAGATGGTTTATTTTCTACACCTTTAGCTATATTATTATTATTATTATTATTATTATTATCATCATCATTATTTATATTTTCTTAATGTATCCTATTTGAGTTACTCCTGTAATTTTACATCAGTGGCGGGATGACGCACTTCCGCTCAAGTGCCTTTTGACAGGAGTAAAGAACAATAAACAGTGCTAGTGTTCTCAGAAAAATGTTGTTGTTTTTGTTCTTCCTCCTTTGTCTTGTTGCTCTAGAGCTGTTACTGTAATCATAATAAGTTCAGTAATACAGGAATGCGAATTTAAAATGATTGAAAATACAAAGCATTATTCAAGCATTATTCATAAAAACTGTTCTCAATAGAAATGTCCTGTAGGCAGACTTATAGGGGCTGTTTACACCACACAGTTTTCACTTTGAATGCAGTTTGGCCATTCATTTACTCAACAGCTACATTTTGGGGCCCTGAAAACGCAAACTTATGAAAACAATACCATTATGGTCTTTGTGTAAACTTCAAAACCATGAATTTGTGAAAATATCCTGTGCGCGTGCGTCTATTATGTGCTCAGTAGGCGTAGTGTTTCTTTACAAAGTGACAGTGCCATCTACTGGCCTGGCAGCAGAATACAGCGATTTTAGTCGTTTTCGCGGATCCGTGTGAACGAGCATCGTTCGTTGTCATCTGTTCATGAAACTTTTCAAAAATGCATAGGAAAAACCTTCCGTTTTGCACATGACTCACAAATATCATCTTATTGAAATAATCAGTTTTCCCCGTTTACACATCCGTAATCTAAACAAGGCAAATAAACCAAGCTTACATGACTTTATTAATAAATCAGATTCTTTCCCAGTAGTGACGTCAAAACATAATAATTAGCGTATCTGACTCATCAGTATCAGTATTCAGTTGTAATGTTAAATAATAAAGCTTGCAACATGTCTGCGGGAAACTTGCAGCTCATATGTTTTCCTCTCATGCAGTTCCAGATGCAGCGTTTTGGCCACTTCTACTTCTGCTGCAGGAGATCAAAACACCTTTTCTGGGTCTTGAAAGGGTCTGCGTTTGTGAAGCGTCTGAAAACTCTCGCTCTTTCTGGGTGTGCTTCAGGCCCTGTCCACAGGAACACAGGTATTTTCAGCTTTTTCTATGCCTTTTGGCCGTTCGTTCACACGCAAACGCAGTATCTGCTCACTGAAACCGAACCTTTTTGAAAACTCCTGCCAGGGTGAAGATTTTCAGAAACTCCGGTTGCAGTGTTGTTGTGTAGCTGGTGAAACTGGAGATTTTGGCTTGTGATGTTGGAGTGCGTGCTTTTATCTCCATTGTTTGACCACAGTTTTTTATTTTCCTGGCTTCTGATTGGCCATTGTGGCTTTATGGTTAGGGTTATATCACCACCTGTTGGCTTGGCATGCTCTTGACAGCGCTTCATAGCATGTTTTTGCACTTTCATGTGGATAGAGATTTTAAAAATTTAAACAAAGGAGGAAAAACTACAAGTGTATGTGTGGAATAGGCCTAAAACTGCACTAAGGACGCGTCCCTGTCACATATCACATGCGCACTTCAATAAGCTGACCGAAAGCAGGTTAATGCGTTTAAATGCCTCGCAAAATCAGGGTAAGAGGCAAAAAAAAAACATGTGTCGACCAGTTTATGCTTAAGCCGTTTATGACCTTACTCCGATAAAAGAAAACGGGTTATCGTTTACATGACTACTTGCGTCGTCAGTTTATTAAGCATAATCGAGTTAAGAACGTGCATGTAAACACATTTATTGTCATGTAAACGTACACTAAATGACCCAAACCTAGTGTTACATTTTAATCATGAACATGAGAGTTTATATGTTGCTTTTCGAGACTGAATTATGTTTTTAGCAAATAAAGGTTAAAGGGGACCAGGGTTACACTCAAGAAAAAGGACGAGATCAATCTCCATAAGATGGTTAAAAATGTTACTGTCTCTCACGAGACGAATTCCTGCATCCCATCTACGATCAGCCCCCGTGGCTGGTGTTAGCAGTAGAGACTTATCTCAAAGGTCCAACTCCACCTCCTGGGACCTCTCTAATATCTGTCAATTTAGGAATATGCAGAAACATACAGACGTGTCTGATTACATCGAGTATGTGGTAATGAAGGCCTGGGTCCTCCAGCGTAATGTCTTATTTATTTAACTGGAGGAGCAAGAGAGCAGCAGAGATGAAGATAGCTCATTTTCCACATCTCTCTATGTTCTCATGGGAGACGGGTAAATGAGAAGCCGGCACCAGTGAAGGCAGGGCAGCTCTTTTCACGCTAACCCCGTCAAGGCCCACACGCAACAGGATAAACCCAAGGGCTTTACTGAACTCCACCAAACTGAAGCACAATCAGACTCATTCGTACTTAAATGTCAGTAATTTCAGCACTGTAGACTGGAAGAAGTTCTGCGAAATAGTGTGACTTAATCTTATTTTCTACTCCCTTAGCCCTCATAAAACTACAAATAGTTATGAACACCTGGAGAAGGCTGTCCGATTTTTTCCTGCGCTTATTCACAAAGCCTCGCATGGATTTCATGTGTTGAGTGCGAACTCTCTAGATTCATGGTTTGCAATATGAATTTCACAGACAGGTGAAACCGGATCTGGAAATGTATCTTTATGCAAACAGCAGACCACTCATGCGTGTCATTAGAATTTGCAAAGGGAAATTAAACCGCTGTGGTTGGTTTATAAGAGAGCATTTATAAAGGTAAGGCCTTACCAGTGGCAGTGAAAGTGCTGAACTTCCTAATAAGACACCAGTCATCGCGACTGTTCGAAGAAATGACCTTGCACTAAAGTCACACATCTGGTTTAATCAGACCTCGGGTTGTTTTTCATACAGAAGGATTTTAGTTTAGACATTCAGATTGCTCAGATATTATAGCAAACTATAAACTGAGAGAGATCACGTTCTTAATATGCCATCTAAGGACTTTCAGGTATACAGTATTTCAGAAATTCTCTCTTTAAGGCTGTAAATTATACAGCATATTGTGTCATGGAGATTCAAACATGTAAGTTGCATTTTTTTAACTACTTGAACAACGTTTCTTTGACTTTTTTTATGGTACACACTTTTTTATTGCATAGTCCTGTTTTACGACACATGGGTGAGTTAAGGCCGCTGTATAGGCTACAGCGCTGGAATGATTAGCATATTCATAGAGTCAAACGCACCAAACGTTGAATGCACAAGCTCATCAAAGTAGACTCCTTTGACCGTGAGTGTGGATAGATCTGGTGTACAGTTCTCTTAAAGCGATCAATCCCTTGCATATACGCTGTTGACAGTGCGGTCACAAAAACAAAAAAAAAACCTGGACAAGCGAAGTAGTTCTGTACTTTCAGTTATTTTCGTGCTGCGACTTATGGCGTGTGCACACCAAAAGCAAAGCGAACATTCGCAAAGCATTTATCACTATAGATTACTCGTGGGATTTCCTATGTTTCACGTCACTCGCACAAATAAAAACGCTATTTTTTATTTGTGCAAGTGACGCGAAACACAAGTAACACCAGTGCTTAAAGTGGAAACAATAAAGTGCTGGTACTCACCAAAGGGGGCGGGGTTTTGTCAGGGGCGTGGTTATGGGGGAATGTTTAGTCAATTATTCAAGAAGGTCCATAATTTAAAGCTCTTTTTAACTTGTACTTAGCCTTAAAACTAACATATAGTTCTTGTAATTGTTTAACAATAGCATTTGTTACAATAAGGGTTTATTTATAAAGCAAGATCATTGACAGCTCCTCACTACCCGGCCAATTTTAACTTTTTTCTTTATTTTTTCTAATCAAATAGCAACACAGTTAGAAACTCTCTTTTCATCGGTCATTTTATTGGCAGTTTTAGCGCATGTTCGACTTTCTCTGTGTTTTACTACATTCTCAATACAATTCAAATGGGACGCACATTTTATCATCAGCGTCAAGTACGAACGTCTCATGCAAATCTTTGTTTATAGCCTACTCGACGGAGTGAGCGTCAAGAGTGCGAGACCCCATTTCGCTTGGCGTTGTGCCAGGTGGACGAGGCACGGGCGTAGCGGACGCTCACGCTGCAGAGCCAGGCGAAAGTATAAACAAGGCACTACGCACCTACAGTAATTTGCGTGCCACTTAATTAAACAATTGGCCGTTCATTATAAAGGCGAGAAGTAGCGGTACGCAAGAAAAGGTGCAGGTAAGGATTAAAACAGATGTGCAAATGAGCATACCGGTAAGCTAAAAGCACGTTCTGGGCGCATGGAGAGGTGGCGGTACGCTCAAGAGCTATTTTTGGAAGTGGTGGTACTGAGTACCGTGTACCGGCCCACTTAAAGCACTGAGTAACACACTTTGCGAAACACTGCGTTGAGTGTCTTCAGGCACATTAACAACAACACATTTTTTTTCTGACATTTCTTCCGTCATCAACCATGTTGGATATAACTACTATTGCTGCTCCGTACCTGTTGTGGAAGTCCCTGATCAGCCGATTTTGACATTTTTCCACTTGTGCGGATGACGCGATTGAGGCTTTATGTCTTGTGTGTATGTCTGTAAATGACAGAGTAGGCTACTATTATAAGTTGTTTCAGCTTCTATAAGGAAGAAAAAAAAAATCAAAGTGATCGCGCGATTCGCGCCAGTGGCTCACATGCGCACATATAACATATCAGTCAGCATCTCTAAATTGATATCACAGCCTGTTATCCAAACAGTAAAAAAGTTATTCGGCTCAGTTTAAATGGTCTGCTGTACAATATGCAGGTGGTGCCGGTCAGCGTGACCACGTTTGTTACTTCAAACACATTTTTGCACATGTGAAGGATGCTGTTAGAAGTGGATATTACGACAAGAGTGAAGTATAAAGCATTGTTTACATTATAAATCACGCATTCTGCGTTAGTTCAGGAAGGCTATGTAGTCAAGCTCAACTGATTGGCAAAATTTTAACCCCGCCCATATCAGCTGATCCAATTCCTATGCACTCAATTGGAAACTCTCAAACCGGGCACCTTCAGCGTAGCTTCAGTTCAGTCTGCCTGCTCGGCTGCTTCCACTGCACGCTGCTTTACAACCCACCTCCTCCCCAGCTCCTCCTTTAATTGTGTTTAACTTAATCAATGTCTTTCTGTTGTCATTGATGCATGCTCTGTTCTCAATGGGGGGTTTACGCTGCCTTCCCAGTTAAAAACAAAAAAAAACATGGAGATTGTCCCCTGAAGCTGCTGCTGTTCCCAGTCTTGGCTTTTCATGGAGCTCATGAAAAGGATGGGGAATTTAGAACAGAGCCATATCACCAAATGTAAATGTATCAAAATATGCCAAAAAAAGTTTTGTCTATGGTGTTTTTGAGTTAAGTTGACCTGATTGAAATACTACTTTAGCATTCAAATACATGTGAATATGGAAACACCTGTAGCTGAATAAGAGAGGAGTCCAACACCAGTTTCAGTTTCGCTTCAAATACATTTGTTTAGGCTGTAAAATAATTGTTGTTTGTAATGAATGGCACTATTAGGCTATTTATGTTTATTTTATGGACAACCTTATATATTTCATTCTTGTTTTGTTCTGAATACCATTAGGTTTTGTTGTTGAGTGGAAAAAAATACATGTTTATAACATATTTTCTAGGAAATGCTGTATTATTGAGAAGTGCATATTTACAGATGAGGACCATTGAATCAGGCATACTCCCACCCAAATGAATGGAGAACCCCTGCTTCAGCGTACATGTAAAAAACAATATATCCTTTGGGATTCCTAGTTCAGAAGGACGAGATGAACTGTAAAAGTTTTCGTGCAGCCACTCGACATAAGGTTCATTCAAATGATGACTGCATTCACCTGAAATCAATATTTTTACCCAGACCCAGCACCAAATCACAACTATTAATTATATGTGTTCTCATTTAATTCATAGACCTTCATAGAAACTCCAGGGCATTAATCTTATATACAAGCCAGGTGAAACAGAGCCAAAAAAAAAAATCCTTGGTGGAAAACAGCAAGTCAAGGCATATGACTGCACACCTCGTCTAAGAAAATTTAAAGTCATCTCTCTTCAATAAATCCTCTGACCACTCATCATTCAACAGGCTTTTAGCGGGCCCTTAAAGAAAGCAGCAACTGAAATGAATACGCTGTCACCTCTCATTTCTGTCCACAGCCCTGCCCTGTGAGAGAGCGTGTTGTTCAGGGGAAGTGGGACAGGACTCTCAGGTTTACCGTGCCATGCTCTTTTTCTCAGGCAATTGCTTGAGGGCCCCCCTCCGCTCCCCCAAACCCCCACCAGACGTGTCTGACAGCCTGAACTCGACATGAGCCGCTCACCAGACTACAAAACTCATTCATCTGTGGCTCCGACGGTCAAATCTGGATCCAATAAAGCAGGATACTATTGATCCCTTGTCTCACTGAAACGTGCTGTGGTGGCTCTTCGCCACTAGGTGGTTCTTTGAGCTAGTTTTGAGGCAAGAAAATGAAAAATAAAAAAAATTTAATTTGGCACCATTTAAGTCACTAACCAAACGTGAATCTGCTGCTCTCATCAAGAGGACATACCAAGACTTTCAAATCAACTTTTCACTCATATATATATATATATATATATATATATATATATATATATATATATATATATATATATATATATATATATATATATATATATATATATATATATAGTGCATTTACTTAATCAACAATGTCAGCCAGAAATGACACATCCGGACACTGCAACTGCTTACAATTGTCCATATTGTACTAGCTGCTAGAAATTCAGCTTTCATTTCAATCACCTACTATCAGTTTTGTAAGGCACTATATGAGCCTAATGTGTTTGTATGTCCAGATAGGCCTTCTTGGGAGGCACAAAGTGAACCCCTCCTTCTCTCATGTGCCCTGGGGCAACAAACAAACGTAAGAAACGGGAAACAGACCAAGCCACACACAAATGTTCCGTGAGGGGGTTTGCTGATTATTTAGTTTGAGAAATACCTTACAAAATGAATGATCAGATGCACAACATGATATTGGATGTCTGTGTTCAAGAATGAAGTTGGAAAGCAAAAGGAAAGACAGGGAGTTAGCCTTAAATTGTGCATGTGTGACTGACTGCAGGGGCACTGCTCTAAACGCCCTGGCAAAAACCACAACATTCTTCCTCATCCTTAAAGAGACAGAACATTTGCTGTGGTTATGTGCCAAACACACACACACACACACACACACACACACACACACACACACACACACACACACACACACACACACACACACACACACACACACACACACACACACACACACACACACACACACACACACACACATTCCATAGTCATAATGATTTTTATACTGAGCAAACTGTACATTTTATCCCCTAACCCCTAACTTACCCATCACAGAAACTTTCTGCATTTTTACATTTTCAAAAAACATATATTAGTCTGATTTCTAAGCTGTTTTCCTCATGGAGAGCAAAAAATGTCCCCACAAAGACAAGGATTTTGGATATATTGCCATCATGGGGACATTTTGTCCCCACAAAGCAGGATTTACTAGGACCACACACACACACACAAACACACACACATGTTGTGTTTCCATGTTTTATGGGGACATTCCATAGGCGTAATGGTTTTTATACTGTACAAACTGTATTTTCTATCCCCCTACACTGCCCCTGCCCCTAAACCTACCCATCACACACACACACACACACACACACACACACACACACACACACACACACACACACACACACACACACACACACACACACACACACACACACACACACACACACACACACACACACACACACACACACACACACACACACACACACACACACACACACACACACACACACACACAAATACACACATTAATATCTTGGATGGTGCTGCATGTCTGTTAAACATCTGTACATATTCTTAACCCTTACTGGGCTTATTGTTCAGTATTAAGCATTAGCTATTCTTTATCTTTCATGTGTATCTCAAAGCGATAGTCTTCAGATGACATTAGGTAATGTAGTAATTTCCATTGACTGATAGAGGGCAGAGTTGAGCTATGGAAGAGACCAAAGAATACATACATACGCATCAGTGTCTGGCTCTAGATTATAGCTGGATGTATTTATTTCATTCACATGGCAAGCTTTGCTTTTCTAAAACTGAACATTTTCTAAGACTCAACATGACTTAAATGTGACCAAATTGTGAAATTGTCGTGGCTCTGATCCAATTAATTATTAAACCTATATTAAACATATTAAAAATAATTATACAATAGATCATGCTTTTTTTCCGATTGGCATTTAAAACTCTGCTCATGCATATGCCATGTTCCTTGGATTTAGTTCCTTGCTGTGTTTTCCACATCTCTCACACACTTGACAACCTCTGTAACTGAGGGAGTGGAACTCATAAGCACAAACACACAGACATGTACATGCAACATTTACAAAAATACATCTAGAGGCAAAGACAAGCACTCTGCACCCACACAAACACACATGCAAACGTGTCTCCGCACTGACACACATTCCCTCACATAAACACCTGTATCTTCATTCGCACATCTTACGTTAGTTATGCTACAATATAGATAGAGAGAACTTCAAGACTCTGCAATAAAGTTTCTCTGCTAGCATCAATCTCATTGTTTCTGCATAATAAACTGAGAGTATTTGAACATAATGACAACACACACAAAAAAAACATTATTTAAACTGAAAAACCCTTGTATTGTATGGTAACTTGTCTCATGGAACCCAATGCAAATTAATGACAAAATGTCACAGCTGAACAAAAATACATGGCGATCAATGGCAGTCAGGTTTAGTTACAGTTGACTAAAAACTCTATGCATGATGCTCCTGCTGCAATCTTCTACAATTATTGTGTAATTTCATCTTATTAGTTTAAAATAAATGAGCGCAGGCAGATAATGTGGGCAGAGGTGAAGGATCGAGTCTTTGGGACGAGAGGCTTGTCCTGCATATTTTGACTGTGTGGGCGCTGATCTGAGCTCAGATTAAATACAGGACAGGAACAAACCACACTCACAAGAGCGCTGATAAGAGTAAAGAAGGGTTTTAATCACCAGCGAAGAAAAAAGAGAGGGAGAGAAAAAGAAGTAGAGCTCGATCCATTTCCTCACTGAATATCAGACTACAGGATAGACGCTACTTCCTTAAACCATGTCTAAAAATACTCCTATTGTTTTGTGGTTGGGTTTATGTGTGTGTGTGGTCATACCGTTGTCTGTGTGGCTGTACTAGCATTAGTGTGTGTGTGTGTGTGTGTGTGTGTGTGCGTGTGTGTTGTGAGAATCTGGGAGTTCTTCCATCTTAGAGTGAAGTTTGATGGGAACGTGGGCTGATTATTTATGTGGCTGTAATCTAACCCCCTTCAGCTGCACCCAGATCTTCTCCATCTCCCCACGGTCAGCCATCAATTTCTATCAGGAAACGGCAAATACAGCCTCAAGATGGTCTGCAGGTTATGACGCCCTGCTTACATCCTTACATAAGCTAGAACACCTGAAAGGCATTGTGGGAACTGTCTTGATGGATGTACTAAATGGACCAGGGTCCAGGTTTTGGCCTAAGATTATTATTAAATAAGGTTATATAGCCTAACTCAATGTGTATGTGCTGATATACAGTCATAATGCACTCTCACGAGTGGATATTGCTATACAACAGTTAAACAGATGTACACAATTAGTGTCCATACACTGTTGTGTGTTCATGGAACTACTTTATTTCTATTACTATTAAGATCTGCATTTGTTAAAAAAAATATGTAGGCTATCCAAATCTCCATCACTAATTTAAAAACTTCATCAACTACATCAACGACGACTTAAGTTGTATGACTTAGGTAGAAACATACAGTAGTTGCTTGCTTGTGAACGAATCGGTGGACTGATTCAAAGACTCACTCTTATAAGTCACCCTGAATCCCAATGTCCATACTATCCATCCGCAATAGTATGTGAGATTAAAATATATGTGTCCCAAAGCATAGTATGTTGAAAAGAAGTCCCAGGATGGTCTACTATTTCTGGTAGATTTTCAAAGTGTGGATCCGTGCACACTATATGGCTAATACCACAACCCAATGAGCTTTGGAGGAGGATTTGTTTCAGAACTACAACCATTAAATACACTTTTTTACGATAAAAAAAAAAAATGGCAGCTGTGGTTGCCAGAACTTTACCATAAAAAATACGGTAGCAAAATTTTAGGTTTTACAGATTTACAGTAATTTTACAGTATTTCATTAACTGAAATAATGTTAAATTATCAACCTATTGAAATACTAATATCTGTTATGTTCCTTTGATATAAACTGACCCACCAATCCAAGTGGAGATGAGAGTCACATGACACAAAATCAAAGCTTTTAAAAGGTCAACACTCATATATAGAAGGTGCCCAGTGTCATTGACACTAAACACCATCATGGTAATACACTTTTAAAAATGCAATAAACATTCATTTAACAACATTAGTTGTAAAATAAAACCATAATGTACATAACTGATAAAAAAAAAAAAACACACTAAGGATCAACGGAAATACATCAAATGTGAAGTGTCACACAGGGAATTCTGGAAACGACAATTTACGGTTTGTCACTGTAAATTACACAACGACTTGTTCTTTTTCTACGGTGGCCCAGTAGTGAAATGAAACCACAACACAACGAAATCGCCACAACACAACGGAAATGCTCCCGGCCACGAGGGGGCTCTCGGAGTGCAATAAAGTTTGTTTCCATTGTTCTATAGATTGGCCAGTCTCACAAAGATATAAACACTACGATCAGTTTTAAGTGTGTAACCATTGTATATCGACACGAAATATCAATTCAAAATCACCTACATGCATGGGCGTCAGAAGCAAATAAAATGTAGGTGGGTCCTCTCTCAGAATTTTAGATATAGTACTATTAGAGAACATTTACATTAAATACAAATATACTGCTGTTTTCTAAACGATTGAGTGGGATAGACAAAATTACGGAAATCCCTAAATTCATGCTCCGCGGCCATGGTGTAGGGGTAAGACGCATATGTCAACAAGTTTTGACACAAATCGATCTGAGGTTCAAATCCAGCTTTTGCCGAACTCACTCTACTCCCTTTAACCATCACATATCAGATCGGAAAGGCATTTATTTTCAATAAAACTGAAGAAAATATTAGAAAAGTGGAAATAAAGCGTCTAACATGTGTTTACTATTATGTGTTTATCGGTTATTGGTATAGTAATCAGACATGCGCTGAATTAGAGACGATAAAAGTGAGTGGGTCCAATATCATTGGTCGTAAAAAGTGGGTGGGTCTTGTCCCGCCCACACACAATGGTTCCGACGCCCATGCCTACATGCATTATAGCTGCATATTTATTCTCAAAAATGCTTTTACATGCTGTTACGGCGCTTGATGCCCAAGGGAACGTCTGCCAATTCCAAGTGGTTGAAACTTATAATTTTGTGAATAATTTTTTTGTTCAACTTCCAATGTAGTGCATTATTGAGTCAGTTTTTTAGAATACAGCAAAGCGGTGGAATTTTAACATGTCTGTTTTTGAATGTTAAAAGTTATTTTTATTCATACAAATTGTATGTTTCAACTGCATGGTGGAATTGGCAGACGTTCCCTTGGGCATCAAGCGCCGTGGTAGCGTGTAAAAGGTGATTTTGAATTGATATTTCATGTCGATATACAATGGTTACACACTTTCAGTTAACCAGTTAACTGTTTTTAACCATATAGCATTTTTACAGCCTTTTACCGTTAAAATAACGATAATTTTTTACAGTTGTCCCAAAGCTTGTCTACTCTTCTGCTACACACTCAAAAGTATGTACTTTGTCTTGACACATTTGTCTTGAGTACATATTTTTAGGGAATAGTATAAGTAGGCAAATTTTGGACGAAATGTTTGAACGAATGAGTCAGCGATTCACAAATTAAGTCAGTGAATATATTTTACTGTAGGAGTTTTGGAGGGCTGAAAGGTGTAAGCCAGGGCTCAAAATATCTGCCATTCGGAACTGAATCTCTAAAGTAATTTATACAGTGTGGCTATCATTATAATGTTTTTATGTTCAAGAACAACATAACAGTCTGTCTGGAACAAACACAGGCAAGCGGAGTGATACAAACCGTGAAAAGTCCCACTGCTATTGGTTGTTTGGAACACTGATGCTTGACCAATCAGATTTGAGGGCCGGAACTAATGACACATTAACGACATGACGGAATTAATGCAATAACAAGACGAAAGTTGAAGTTCTCCGAAAGTTGTAATTGTGAGGACATGACCACTTTTTACAAGTCAGAATCTCATTATATAGTATATATATCTTATATCTTATATAATATATAAAGCTTATGCCAATTGTGATATACAGAACTGGACCATTTAGCAAACTTTGATGTGATGTAAATGGTTAAAAACCAGTGTAAATCAGTTTTGGACTCTTTGGAACAGTTTGTCTCTTATCCTTTTGGTGGCTTTCTAATTTGGCGTGAAAGCTGTGCTATAAACAGAGACCATGACAGCTGGAGTCACTCAACTCTTACCATAGCCCATCAGTACACACACGAAACAGGCCATTGTAAGGACATTTCTCCCAAAAGCTACACAAACACACACAGAGGTGCTCTAATATTACTCTGTGTTTGGCAACTCTTCTTGTGAAAAGAGGAGTAACAGCGGAAAACTGTGATCCACACAACTTTTCCCTCCTAATTACAGTATGTATGTGTGTGTGTCTGTGTCTGTGTCTGTGTGTGTGTGTTTTAAATGTCAGATTCTGGACCACTAATGAAGAGAAGTTCTGTGCCGATGGATGTCGAGGCTTGTTTGTTTTGGACTGATCCCAGTATCTTATCAAGACTGAGAATTAATTTTTGCTCCATCCTTCAGATTGCCCTTATTTTTAGTCTTCTCTTCTTCCTTTCCAACAGACAATCTGCTCCACTGGCACACATTAAACTCTGCTGTGATCCATCTTCACAAAGAGACGCTCTGAGGTGAAACACCTGTTTACTGTGCACACACACACACACACACACACTTGTTGGATTTTCATGTTTTATGGGGACTTTCTATAGACATTTTTGGCAGATTTTTGGTAACACTTTAGAAAACTTTTCTGTCATTAATGAATATCTACACATGAATACATGAGTAACACTCTAGTAACTACTATTAATTAACAAGAAACTCTGATTAACAAATTAGGAGCACTCAGTTGAATGTGGTAATCAGTAGCTACAATTTTGGACCCACTTTATATTAGGTGTCCTTAACTACTATGTACTAACATTTTAATTAATAATTTGATACATTGCACTTATTGTGTACATACATGTTTTTACATTGTACTTACATTTGAAAAAATACCTGCATGTAATTACATCTGTAATTAATTTCTGTAGTTACATTTGTAATTACACAGTTGACACTTCCCTTACACCTAACCCTACCCTTAAACTGACCCATCCCACCACACCTGTCCCTAACCCTACCCTTAAACTGACCCATCCCACCACACCTGTCCCTAACCCTACCCGTATCCCACCTCAATATCAGCAAAGGTGTTTTGCAACACAATATGAACACAGTAAGTACATTGTACTTATTTTTTTATGTAAGTACATAGTAGTTAAGGCCACCTAATATAAAATGGGGCCACAATTTTTTTAATACCTCCCAGAGAACTACTAAGACCTACTAGGTTCATAATTAATGTGAATAATGCATAAAATATATATTTTATATAAAATCATTTTCATAAACTTAAACCTCTATGGGCCCTATTTTACCGATCTGAGCCCATGGTCTGAAGTGCACGGTGCAGGTGCACTTAGGGCGTGTCCGAATCCAATTTTGCTAGTTTAATGACGGATACATACGCGTTTTGGTGCGTATTGGGTGCAATGTACAATAAAGCAATCAGAGTCTCATCTCCCATTCCCTTTAAAAGGCAGTTGCGCTCGCACCATGACAGATTTGCTATTTACATGGCGGAATTTGAAAACAGAAAAACTGAATGCTTCTCTGGCTAGCGAGGAAACGGATCTGCTCGTCCAATGACGCCTGCTTGATTGTCATTAGTGATTTTTTCCATCCATTCAACAATCTGCCAAGGGTCTTCTTTAAAATAATACCAAACTTAAGTCTGTGTTCCCATGCTTCAATTTTTGTGACAGTTTTTGGACTCTTTGGACCTATGTGGAACTTTTTTTAATTGACAAGGGTTAATAAACGTGCCTAAGAAAAAAAAAAAAAAAACCTTACTGCTTACTTAACAATGGCACTGACATATTTAAGATATGCCAGAGCAAGTTGCTTTCAGATAAAACAGCTCAAACATGCATTTTAGTCTGGACCTGTGTGTCTGGGGGCGGGGGGTTGAGTGCTCTTTTGTATATTATTGCGCTTGAGCGGTTTAAAAGCATGTCAGTGAATGAAAGTGTGATTATGTACTGTACTGTAAATTAATGCTAAATATTAAATTTAATTTAAAAAATGACGCGCCACACCGGTCTCGTGTCCACGGAGGAGCTTGAAGGTTCCCGCCTCCTTCCCATAACTGTGTTACATTTATATATAAACAAGTAACTACAAATAACACAAATTACTTAACTATGAATGAAAATGTATATGTATACATATCTTAAATAAGTGGCTAAAATTCATCTCTGTAAGACTATGCACTTTATGTAATACAGCAACACACGTGTCCTTAACACTGTACACAGCACGGTTCTTCAGTCAATATGACCTTTCCTCACTGTTGGCCAAGGTTCACACCTCCATGGAGCAAAACTGTATCCGATTGTGGTCAACAGCGGCCGAGTGACACTCCCCGCTCCCAGGTTTCCTCGGACAAACAAAGCTCCTTAGAATGAGTTCCGGCACAAGTGTCCTGAGCAGGGAGCGTGGCGGAGGTGATTGAGGCCCATTGAGAAGCCCAGTAGAGGGGCAGAAGTCCTAGCCTGGCCTTTGTGTTGCTAGAACCTTCGAGAAACTTGAAACATCTGGAGAAAGCTACATTTTCCAAGGCATCGAATACTGGGGATGTTTGTATGACTTAGCAGGCATCGTAAAAAAAGATTGGGGACTTAATTAAAGATAATATTAAGGGCTAAAGCTATTTCTTAAGAACACGGCTCCATTATTGGCACCATTGCACTCAACTTCCTGTCAGCATTAGTAAAAGATCCACATTTGGTCCAAACATGCATTGTCTTTACCAGCATTTCTCATGAGCTCCAGTTGTAGAGCGTTTTTGTTTAGTGCTCTATCCTTGGGTTTGTGTGATCAAAAAGTCGATACTGTCATGAAGCATTATGCACTCTCTTTTGTCATCATATCCATGACTTTTATCTAAAAATACCTCAGCAAGAAATAAAAACAAGGCTTCAGCAGAAAAGATATCGGCCCGTACCTCTCGGAAACACAGTGGCCTAAAATAGACTCGGTCTTCATAAAGACCTCCTTCTTTGTAGTCGCTGGAGCAACATCTGTGGGACAGTTTCTTTAGGGAGAGAGCCGGGCAGTGAATCAAAGAGAGGAGAGATCTCCTGCGAGAGATGAGTAGAATGTACATTTCCAGAAGAAAATGTGAGTGGTGCTTGCAGTGGCAAAACTCGGGGCCCGGTCGTGCAAGTGACTGCAAAAAGCCCACCCCCATGTCTGTACGATGTTGTGGAGCTGAGATATGGCTTATTCATGTTGTACACACACAGAGTTGGGCTCTTTTGACTCAGACTGGCAAATAGTCTTTACACATTACCCCATAAACCCTATAGCCACACCATAGCAACCATTTAGACCACCCTAGCAACCGTACAAACACATGAATAAGTGGGATGACTTTCTTTCTTCCCCCACTCCAATCGCTAGAAGAAACCTGCAGCAATCGGGGATGACTGTAATAAAAGCGTTAACATCACATGTGTGGTGTGCAAGCAAAATGTTTATGAATCCCCTGTCAGGATGGATAGATAGACTCTGATGAGCTTCGATGATTGATCATTTTATAAGGTGCAACAGCATCTAGACAATAGACACCGGCCTTCACTTCCTTTGAAACACCTTAAAACCCAATTATCCAGCAGTTTAGCGCGGGTGATTCAGTGTGCAGGACTCTGGGTCACAGATCTGTGAGATTGGGTTTTACACAGAGCTTTGCACTTGCACGCTCCGTGACGACAGCAGAACGGACACGAGCAGTAAAGCAGTCAGACGCAGTGAGTGATGAACGTTTAGAGCTGGCGAGGGAAAAGTGCTCTGTTTAATGTATAGCGTGACCGGAGAGTAAGAGAGCGAGAGACGTACAGAGAGAGCGTGAGAATGGCAACAATGGAATGGGAAAAAAAGTGATAAAGGCATGAGAAAGAAAATAAAAAGGGCCTTAACAATTTCCTGAAATGATTTCCATGGTCCTCACAAAAAATATCTATCTATCTATCTATCTATCTATCTATCTATCTATCTATCTATCTATCTATCTATCTATCTATCTATCTATCTATCTATCATCTATCTATCTATCTATCTATCTATCTATCTATCACACTCTAATCATCCCTCCCTCCCTCCGTTCCATCTACCAACTGTCTGTCCAACCATCGATCCATCTTCCAATCAATCAATCAATCAATCAATCCATCCGTCCGTCCATCCATCCATCCATCCATCCATCCATCCATCCATCCATCCATCCATCCATCCATCCATCCATCCATCCATCCAACAATCAATCCATCCATCCATTCAGTCTATCTTTTCATCCTTCCATCCACCAATCAATCCATCCATCCATCCATCCATCCATCATCCATCCTTCCATCCACCAATCAATCCATCCATCCATCCATCCATCCATCCATCCATCCATCCATCCATCCATCCATCCATCCATCCATCCATTCATCCATCCATCCATCCATCCATCCATCCATCCATCCAACAATCAATCCATCCATCCATTCAGTCTATCTTTTCATCCTTCCATCCACCAATCAATCCATCCATCCATCCATCCATCCATCATCCATCCATCCATCCATCCATCCATCCATCCATCCATCCATCCATCCATCATCCATCCTTCCATCCACCAATCAATCCATCCATCCATCCATCCATCCATCCATCCATCCATCCATCCATCCATCCATCCATCCATTCATCCATCCATCCATCCATCCATCCATCCATCCATCCATCCATCCATCCATCCATCCATTCGTCCCATATCTGATTACTTGAAAGCTTGAACAAATAATAATAAATACAATTAATATTAATAAAGCTAGTATCAGATAACCAACTAAAAAATGTATTGCATTTCTAGTCCTCAGATGCATTTTATTTTATCGTAATCATAACCAAATATGTTTTTAGAGCTTAAACGCTCTAAAATGCTTAGCATAATGGTAATGATTGGGAGTGCAAATTATTTGATAAAATCTAAATGAACACAAACACTTACAATTTCTCATGAAAAATTAAATGATTTTAATGATGTTAAAACTTTTAATACATTTATCACAGAGAGGAAGTTAAAAAGTCTGAAAGTGAACGATCTCAAATTCAGAAATTCTGCCAAATGTAAAATTTTAAACACTTACTAATATAATTAAAAACCAACTGAGTAACTACATTTAGGGTCCAATTCTCACTATTAACCAGTTGCTTATTATCATGCATATTATGAGTATATTGTCTGTTTATTAGCACTTATAAAGCACATATTAATGCCTTTTTCTGCATGATCATATTCTACATCCCTTAATCACCCAATACATAAACTTAACAACTACCTTACTAACTGTTAATAAGCAGTAATTATGAGTTTATTGAGGTAAAAGTCATTGTTAATAGTGGGAATTTAAAGTGTTATGAATTATAAACTATTGTACATTTCCCTTAAATGTAACAAAAGCATGACCCAAAGAGAGGAGTCCGGAGGGAAAGAGAGAAGGGGAATGTGAAAGCGAGCACGGGCGGATGAAAGGTGCTGGAGTGATAAGGAAGGCGTGAGGCATGCAGGAGGTGATGAGAGTTAGATCATGTGGAGCTCCTTTGAACCAGTCATCATGTTAATTGAAACAGCATTGTGGGCACACGGGGAAGATCTGGATCACATTCACTGCCTTTTATTCAATTTAGCTCATCAGAAGGGGTGCGTCTTACCCCACCTATTCTCCCTGTCTCTCCCGTTTCTTTCAGCACATGGCCATAAGTCACGCAGCTACCCTTTTGCCCCTGATGTGTTGCCCCTTCCCAAGCCCTCTGGGATCGCTCTGCCCCGCAGCTTCGGAGTGATTCCCCCCCGAGACATGGCTCTTCTTCACGCTTCTCACCTTGGACTTGAAAGCACCTCCAGATTTACTTTCAAGGAAGATCTTTGACCACGCACTTTCTAATTCAAACAAATGAGAGCGTGGGGCAGCCGTGGAGGTCTTATCACTCATCCGCAAGGTGTTTCAGACGAGATGCGAATGGCCCACTGATAAAAGCTCAGCACTCTCTGGGCTGTTTGAGTTTGCTGGGGGAAAACATGGACATAATTGTCTGGAAAATGATTTCATAGAAATAATGCTGTGCATTGACCAACATTTTTTTATTTTTTTTTAGGTCAACTGAAATAAAATTAAGTATTAAGAAGTGAACATATTTCTATTTTAACTATTGTCCAAAGAAATTGCAAGCCAACTTACTGAAATCTATTTAAGCACATCTTCTTCTGAGACATCAGCTTACACGACAATGATGTACTAAAAACGGAAAGTTTTTCATTTTACGTACAGACGACAGCGTTTCCAAAACAATCCCCGTTCACGTGGATCCATGAAAACAACAAAAAATGCTGTGTTCTGCTCCCAGGCCAGTAGGTGGCGTTGTCATTTTCACAAATTAACTTTTTTTGTAGTTAACATAGAGACAATAGCGGTATCATTTTCTTATCACTTTAAAATCCTTTTTTAAAAGTTTGCGTTTTCAGGCCCCCAAAACGCCATAGTCGGCTAAAATGTATAAATGTTAACCATTTTTAGTTGAAAATGGTGTTGTGTAAACGACCCATAAAGTTAGTCAGTATCTTCTCTCAGAGCTACGATCACCAATCTCGGGTCAGACTTTTCTAACAGCGTTTCCCGTACAGTGACATTACTCACAGCTTAACTATCATTGCATTGTTAAAGAAATCAACTAGCTGGTCACGACTGTTTCCCCAAACCGTACTGTCGCAAATCTGTCGTTCAACCATGTTGATTAATGATGTCACGCAGGAGGTGGAGTAACAACTGCTTTTAATGAATTAGTCTGAGATCGAATTCATGCTAGATTTTTTGGTATAAATGATGGACATGGCACCTGAGCACTAATTCTTATTTATATACTAATTCTTCCAGATTCAAATAGGCTCGTTCTTACGTACCAGAGCACATTCGCACATGCGCACTCTTCAAAAACTGTGCTTCAAATCTCTCGACAAACTAAAAGACATAAATTACATTTGAATGTAAAACTACGAAAAATCCCGTCGACTTTCATTCAGGGGGTAAAAACTTATAATACTAATAGAGTATTTAAGATCTTTTAAAGGTGCTCTATGTGGGATTTTTGCAGTAAAATATCCAAAAACCACCAGGCCAGTGTTATATATTTTGTTCAGTTGAGTTCTTTTTTAACTATTTGTAAATCGTGAGAAAATTGCTATTTTAACCAATGAACCGGGACGTGTGAGGGCGTGGCCTGTCAATGACATCATATCTGCGTTACCCTCGGTAACAGGTTTGATTTAGCAGAAATGCTTTACTCTCACCGCAGTGTGAACAAGTGTCACAGCCGCCACCGAGCGAACTCACAGAGTAACAGCATGACATCATATTCAGCACACTCAGATGTGTCTAATATAATAAACAGAGCAGCGGTACCTCATACTCATGAGTGGAAAAGCAGAAATGATGCCGGTGACTCTGTAAAAGTCATAATAACCGTCATAATAAAAGTCCCTCTGCTCGCGAGCCGTAGGTTGAGTAACAATCGCTCCAGCGGCCTTGCTCAGCTCCACAACACTCACCCCTGCTCTGCTTCATACCACAGTAACGTTAATAACCGCATCCAACCGCATCCATTGAGTCCTATCCCGATACTCTTCCACCGGCTGTGAGTTGAAGACCACATGTCCCAAGATTCAGCACTCAAAGCTAGCCACGTGCTAAATCATGCTAGCAAAATGGTAAAACATGTTAGCAACCGGCTAAATCATGTTAAAGCATGCTAGTGACAAGCATAATCTCATGCTAAATAATGCTAGACCCAAGCTAAAACATGCTAACAACATGATAAAATATAGCCTAGAAATCAACACACCCTAGCGGCCGCAAATCTAATTTGCAGCCAGGGTCGTCTAGCAACTCTCCGTTGGCTTGCGAGCTGGAAAAACCACATCTTGTATAGAGTAGGTGGGCGGGCTTAACATAATGACTGTAGTGTTGCGGAGGTGAAACCAAAGAAGCTGGCGAACAGCGGTCTTTCGAATCGGATTTGGCCGCGACTCTGGAAGCTTTTCTTTGAGAAAAAACAGAACGGCACTGAACACATCTCCCTTTCTTAAGAATGACTTCAGAGTTTTGCTGACCGGATAAGGTAAAAGTTTAATCTATCAACTAACGTGCAGAGGGAATTTGAAAGACAACCATTTATCCCGCCCCTCGGATTGAGCCCAACGGTGAGTTCCCAAACCCAACATCCTGATGTGGGTCTGGCTTGACAAAATATGCTAGGAGGGTCTTTTTTTTTTTTTACTTTTAAGCCAACCTAAAAGTTTGTCCTGATGGCAAAAAAAGTTACAACTTGTTTATCTTTACTAAAATGAGTAAAACTCAAACTGAAATAAAAAACTGATGAAAGTAATTACTAAAACTTAATGACAAACAAATTCAAACTATTAATAAAACTATAATAGTATCTGGAAGATGCTGGTATTCATGCGCATAACAAACAGACAGATGTGATTACACCACTGTCACGTCTGAGTAAATATATTGTTGTTTCAAACAAGGCCAGATCAGATCATAAGAGGCCAATCCTAGCGTTCTCTCGCTGTAATCTGTCACACACAGGTGGAGTCTCTCTCCAATACACACATGAATATACAAACACACACGTGCACACAGGTCAAGCCCACCCAGGCCTCATCATTTTTTGTTCATCTGGTCAAAGCAACGCAGCTGTATTTAGGAATCAAGCACGATAAATAGCCCCTTTTCTCTTCTCCTCTATCCAAAACTCATCCTAACTCAGCAGCACATCATCGCTCCGGCCCAAAACTGGCTTCCTCCCACCAGCAGCATAAAGAGGGACCTTGGACAGTACGTCCAAACAAAACCGCTCCCTAAACCTCTCCCTGACTCTCCAGCAGTGCCGCTCTCCTCCTCTCCACGGCCCAGCAACCTGCTGGACAGACATGACCGGAGGAAATCCACACATTGTGACCCCCGGCCGTCTCTCTCTTCCTTTTCCTCTCTATATGGACATTTTCCTCCAGCCCGTCACCGAATCAGTGCAGGCTGCTGGACTCCGTCAGCCACTAGCGTAGGAACTGGGAAAAGTCATTCGCTCCACTTCCTTTTTTCCACTACCTTTGTTACACCGTCCTGCCCAGGAAGAGCTCGTGTGAATAACTAATAGCTCATATCATCTGTAAAAAACCAAACCAAAAACATTGGAAGTAAAATGTGACTAAAGTCTCTATGCTTTGTCAAAAGACTGTTGTAGAAAAATATTAGAACATTTTTATATGACATGAAAACAGGAAAAAAGCATGATATCTGCTAATTTTATATACGCGTAAAATAAGTTAAGCAATTTTCTCTTTTTTTTTTAAGTTATACAATTCAACAGATTCAACTAATTTTTACGTCAGTTTAAGTTTAAATTACTTAAATATTGAAGTTGATTATACTTATTTAGTAGCAATCTAGTAGTAAACACACACACGCACGCACGCACGCACACACACACACACACACATGCACACACGCATATATTTATATTATTGTAGTAAATATATAATATATAGTAGTTGTTTAAATTTTAAAACAATATTATTATTATTATTATTATTATTAAAAATATAAGTTTTATTGACATGTTTATTTAGTGTAATTAAATCCAAATGTTTCTTAAAACAATTATCCAACACAAATTATCCAGTCTCAAAACGAATTAAACCAACACAAATATAAAGATTATATTTAGGAACTTGAATATTTAAAAAAAAAAAAAAAAAATATATATATATATATATACATTATTATGTTTTTGATAATGGACTCAAATATACATTTTAAACTATTATTAATATCCTTTATTGCTCTGAATCTGAATTTAGTCTGACATGTAGAAAGAAAGAAAGAAAGAAAGAAAGAAAGAAAGAAAGAAAGAAAGAAAGAAAGAAAGAAAGAAAGAAAGAAAGAAAGAAAGAAAGAAAGAAAGAAAGAAAGAAAGAAAGAAAGAAAGAAAGAAAGAAAGAAAGAAAGAAAGAAAGAAAGAAAGAAAGAAAGAAAGAAAGAAAAGTCAATATTTCCATAACATTGTTCCCATCTGCAGCCGCTGTGCTCGTATCAATCGCCGGACACTTGTTTGATGTGGTCAGTCCTGAGAGGTTTCTGGAGCGGAGCGCGTGCGGTGATTGGAGAGGGTGGGACTCCAGCAAGTGCGCTTTATCCTTCCTCTCCAAACACGATCAGGTACACACCGAGCTGACAGCCCACCGCAGACAGCCTCCAGCGAACCAACACATAACGGTAAGCCCAAAGTTTGCTTTCAGTCGTGCTCTGGTGTTCTGTTGTAGAATGCGGTCGTGTGGGTCAGTCTCGGAGCGCGGGAAGCCATCACACACCCTGCCGCTTCGCTCTACTTGTGTTTGGATCAGGATGAAGCGCGCCGTTATTCCCAGCTCGAGGGAGATGAATGAGAGAAATATCTATGTTTATATCTGAGGAAAAGTTGATTTTTTCAATGTTTTGCAACTTTATCACTTCAGATATGACTTTTGAGATACACCTTTCTAATGTTTGTATTTGAAAACCGTCTGAAGAAAAAGGAAAGATGTTTTTACCTTCTATTCAAATGTTATTATAATTATAAAACACTTTATTTTACAGTTGCTTGTAACATGTATTTTCTACAGTATTAACTTTAACTTCCTTGCATGCAATTAACCCTAAACCAAAACAAACCCTACAAGCACATGAGTTAATCAATATTACTCAGTACTTAAATGTATAATTACACTGTAACAAAGACACCTTAATATAGGGTTACACTTTATTTTATGGTGCTTTGTTCCAGAGTAATTATATATTTAAGTACTGAGTAATACTTGCTATAGGTAGAATTAGTTGCACGTAATTATGCATAATTTACTGTTATTACTATGGTAAGTACATGTAACTTATCTAACAAGGACACCGTAAAATAAAGTGTTACCGTTAAATTGTCTTCTTACACTTGCTGTTTAGAAAAGTGTCATTAAATAAGAGACTGTTGTGGTATGAAGATCAATCTGTGACAGTCAGCTCAACCTTTGACTGAGAGGAGCATCAGTTGCCACACTCTCTAAGCACTTCAAGATGTTCACTCACACACACACACACACGCACACACACACACACACACACACACACACACACACACACACACACACACACACACACACACACACACACACACACACACTGCTGTTTTAGGTGAATCCTCAGTTACTGGCCAGCTCATCCATGTGTGCATCCTGAACTCCCTCCAGAAACAGAATCCTCACAGCTGGGCTCCGGCTCTTGCTAATGCCCGCTCTAGTAAAACAATGATAAAGGGGTGGCAGTAAGAGGACACTGACGGAATGAGAGGGGAGGGGTAAGATGAGCCAGACACCAGGCTCTGAACAGATCAATATTTAGCATCGCTCTACAATTTAGCAACTTTGTCACAATGACTTTTCATGACACTTTTCACAACTTCTTGGACTGCTGATTAATATAGCCAGATCTCTATATCATATGCGTTCGGTTGACAGAAATTATGTAAATAAGAACAGCTTTATTGAACTTTCGGATATGTCCTACATTACAATACAGTATGTGACCATGCAATCGGGGAGAAAACAAATGCAAAGGACTTTCCCTTTAAAAGAGTTTGGCAATACTAGTATATTATTTTATATTTTTATTTTTTGCTTATACTTTGAAACCAAATAATCCTTCCATATCTGTCTGTTTTGATATTATTAGCTGATAACCTATTTTTTGAGTGTCTATGTGAGTATATATTTAATATATATTTAATAAACAGTTTATATTTGAATGTTTTATATTATTTAAAAAATATATATTTTTAAAATGTAATTTTTTTATATACTCATTTGATGTAAACTAAAACAGATCATGTGCACAGGTGTGTATGAAAATATACAAATAAAGTTTTGAATAGTAAAAATTCTGTCCGTTTTCCTAGGGTTGGGTTATAATATTAATAACCTAGAAGAAGATTATGCAATGTCCCAGTTTAGATACTTAAGCAAACGCGTGTCGGTATCAGCCACTAATGACCCGTGTCAGCTGACCACTATTTTTTATCATTTATTTGGTCACACTTTAGATTAGGGTCCAAATCTCACTACTTAATAAAATGTTTGCCTCAATTAACTCCCAATCTCTGCTTATTAATAGTTAGTAAGGTAGTAAAGTTTAGGTATTGGGTGATTAAGGGATGTAGAATATGATCATGCTGAATAAAGCAATAATATGTGTTTTATAAGTGCTAATAAACAGACAATATCCTAGTAATATGCATGATAATACGAATTAAGAATTGAACCCTAAACTAAAGTGTTACCAGTTATTCTTATTTATAAATGGACACAGTTACTAATTATTTTCTTTGGTAGTCATGTAAATATAAAATGCATGATGACTCTGCTGTGATTTATCTGATTGCCACCCAGTCCGGTTGATTAAGCAATATAATATTGCAATATATGAGCGCTGTATTGCTTCACCATCAGTTCCACCCTTCTGCCATGTCATTTATATGTTTGAGTGGCAGGTTATTACTAATCCAGGTTAACCATGCGCCTGGTGGAGGCTTGTCTCTTGAATAAACAGTGTCTGATGGATTGAGGTCCGTGCCCTCTCGTGTGGTCATGTGTGTGTCTTGTCCGCAGGCCTCCATCACTGCAGCTCCAGCTCATAGAATGAGTTACTACTTGGATCCAGTTTCCTCCTGTCAGGCTCTTCAACCGCCTAACTGTCTGGGTGTAATGGTAAGACCCCTCAACCTTAAGCTATAAATCACCCCAGTTTGGCCTGAGCTGCCCACCACACTAGCCATGTGAACACACACCTCTGTTTGAAGGATTGCTGGACTCTGTATACAGCAAACACAATCCCAGAATCTGTTCTCATGATAGTCAGTTCCAGTTAAACAAATCCTCCAGGCTTTATGCCAAATCAACAGCATTTGTGGCATAATGTTGCTTAATACAAACATTTTGCTTGTCCCTCTTTTTCTTAAAAAAAACAAACAATAGTGATGCGCTTACAATGGAAGTGAATGGGGCAGTCCTAAAATGATATCCAATTTTATGGAAGCTTGTTTCCACCACAGAATACAAAAATCTAAAAGGTAATTCTGAATTTTTATCTTAGAATTGTATGATATAAAGTTGCAACTTTGAGATATAAAGTCATTCTTCTTTTTCTCAGAATTGGACTTTATATCACAATTCTAAGAAACAAAGTCAGAATTGCAAAACATAAACTCAGAATTACACGAAAAAAGTCCCAATTCTGACTTTATAATGCAATTGGGAGTTCATATCTCACAATTCTGAGAAAAAAAGGTCAAAATTGAGATTATTAAAATATTAAAAACTGCAATTTTAAACACTGAAACTCTAAAAAATGAAGTTGAAATAGTTTTACAGCTCAAATAACATGTTTTTGTCACGTTTAGATATAGATTTAGATATCATTTCATTTTCAAGGACTTTTAGTCCTTAAGTCTTCAGTCACCTGTTTCCTTTGTTCTAGTTTCCCGCCACTATCAGTTGTCATGGAAACTCATTTAACGAGCACACCTGTTTGTAATTAAGTTCACCACCTTGTGTATTTAATTTCCTCTGTTTCTCTCGGTCATGGTCCGGTGTTGTTTGGTCACTGTTTTCTTTGCGCTCATTGTTATTGCCTGAGTTTTCTTTATGTTAATAAATCAAGTTATATCTGAGTCTGCATCGGCCACCTTCTTCATCCCTGGGATAAAACATGACAGCTTGAACCAAAGAGTTAGTATATTTGTTTTGATAAAATACAACCATAAATTAAATCACCGAAAAATTGGCACCATTCATTTTCATTGTTCTACTTTTTGTGGTAATCAATGCCTCAAATGCTGTTGATTGAGCTTAAAGGATTAGTTGTCATTAATTACTCACCATCATGTCGTTAATCTTCACCCTTCAATCACCTTCATCTTCGAATTACGAATTGTGATATTTTTGATGAAATGAGAGCTCTCAGACCCCCTCCATAAACAGCAACGCCATTACCACTTTATGTTATAAAGCCATGAGGAAATTATTCAACAATTTCTTCTCTTCCGTGTCAGTCTCAGACGCTGTTCACGTTGCAAACACAGTGCAGCACTTCCGGGTTCTACGTCAGAACGCCAGCTCGTTATTGGTCGGCTGCGTCAGCATCACACGTATGTGTCGTGTTGCTCGTGAACAATTTTCACAAAATATCATGTGTTCGCAGATGTTTAGGAATCATGCAAAATTAACCTACTTGTTTCTCAGAAAAACAACGCTACAGCCAGTTGTTCTACTCTGAAATGTGCGTTCCATGTCAGAATGTCTGTATTTTTGGTCTGTGCGCTACTCATCCAAGATGTTCATTCAAGGTCCAAATCAATGCAGTTTCAAAGCGCTTCGAAGGGCTTCAGAGGCTCTGCGCGATCCCAGGTCAGGAAAATGGTCTTATCTAGCCAAACCATCAGTCATTTTCTAAAAATTTTTTTAAATGTATATACGTTTTAACCACAAATGCTCGACTTTGGTGTTCTGCATTTGCATGACGTATGAGGTCATCACGTGCGTGACGTACATGGAAGTACAGACCTAGTGTTAAAACGAACGTGCAAAGACTAAATCAAACACATTTTACAAAAAATAAACAGCGATGTCAGAACATTTTGAGATGGAGTTTTTTAGACCGATGGTTTTGCTAGATAAGACCCTATTCCTTGTCTGGGATGGTGCAGAGCCTCGGAAACCCTTCCTTTGAAACTGTATTGATTTAGACCTTCAACCGTTGGTTGACATTGAGGTCCATTATGTGGAGAAAAATCCTGGACAAAAACTTTATTTCTTTTCTGGGGGTCCGAAAGCTCTCAGATTTCATCAAAAATGTCGTAATCTGTGTTCTGAAGATGAACAAAGGTCGTACGGGTTTGGAATGACATGAGGGTGAGTAAGTATGACAGAAATTGTATTTTTGGTTGAACTAACCCTTTAACGTGTATTGAATATCCCTTTTAGTGTTAAGGTTTCAATTAAATCAAAAATCCCATTTAAAACATCATTATTTTATGTCACAAGAGTAATATTCTAGCCCTGTCACCTCATGTTTCTTGCGTTTCAAATGAATTTACATGAGCAGATGCAAAAGCAGCAGAAAGGTGAATATGATTGGTATGAATGTGAACCCATGGGTGACACCAAATCTGCCGCTGAACGCAGAACATTGTTTGTTGCATGTGACTCTAGAGCTACGGGCTTTTCTCAATGAGGAAATTTAAATGAATGCAGAATACAAAGGGTGGAAGAAGAATTAGTATGGGAATGCTTTAAGGGAAAAACATTTACCTCCTTTTAACCCCCATCCACCCCGTCTAGGGGTTAGTGGGGTCAAGGTAGTTTGTTGGGCGCTTGTAAAAAGGGAACATTTGAACAGTCCTGGCTAGGAGTCGTTTGGGGCATATTGGGATTCTGTGCAGGTGAATGCAGAATCAAAGGTGTCTAATAAAGATTCAGGGAGGACATTCAGCCATCAGTATGCACAGACAGGGCTGTTAGTCTTTGAGCCGGAAAGGGTCGCATGCTAATCCACACCCGACTCACCGTTCAACTAATCTGCTCAGGTTGGCCTCGTGGCTTTTGAAATAGAGACGCTTGTCTCCCTCTATGGTCAAAGGCTATGCGGAGGGGGCTTCCCTCCCGGCTCATTAATTTACATGCACTGAAGAAGAAAAGACATTCTCTGATCTCAGCTCCCCTCTGAACATCCTCCCCCCTCTCTCGCTCATGAAGATGAGGGAACCGGAGGAAGACAGACAGATATTGTTTGTGTCATTAGCACTACAGTCTAAAAGAACGAGATTGCCTGGTGTTATCGTTTCGGCCTAAGTATCTGTTGATACGACCCACTTAATTTTTCTTGAGGGTTGTACAAGAGCAATGTATAAAAATCCACTTCATCATGAAATCCACTCCTCGGTTCAGACGTGTTGCATTTGCATTCAGGTTCTCTGGGTTGCAAAGCACATCGTAAAAAATGTGTTACCTCTGGGATTGTGAAGTGCATCCACAAAGTGTGCAAAAAATGGAAATAAATGAAAATACTGCCTCAACAGCACTACTGCATCTACAGTGCAAAAGAGATGCCAAAAAGGAAGTCTGATTTTCAAATTAATCTTATGAGTCGGTTCTTCTTATTAGTGAGTAAAAAAACATATGAATCACTCGAATGAATTGGTACGATTTTTGCTAAATCTTACGCATTTGACGAGTTGCCCAATTCGTATGAATTCGTACGAATGATCTCTAGGACGAACTCTAGGACTGTGGGGGTGATGATGGACTCCATCTGTGTTTTGATCATAGTTCTGAATCCTCTTACGAAATGGTTCTTTTAGCAAATCAAAAAACATACAGTACAACCAGTATGACTCTTACGATCTTTTAGTGAATCAAACACGTCCCAACTAACTGAGATCTAAATTAGTGTAGCTACTGGTTGTTCATATGACAGAGTGTCATTAAAGATATGGTCAAACCAAAAATGATGCAGACAGCAGATATGATGTTTCACTGGTGTGTGCAGGACACTATAGTTCATTTCTGTAAGTGAGGAGAACTGAGACATGTTATCCCCACAGATTCTTCATACAGTGATCACCAGTGAAACATCTGGACCCAAAATGATTCAGACACTTTGACCTGAGCATGTTTTGAAGTGCTAATGTGACCTTTGACCCCAAAGACTGAACAAAATGAAGCATTGCTTGGTCATTGGTTGAGCTGAATTATGTTCTTAAATCTCACAGCTGATTGGTTGGTTGTAATCCATTACATCCCTTTCTATCAAAGTCATCCGAAATTATCAAGATGAATTTGTTCTGACCCTTGAGTTCTTGTCATATTTTATGAGCATTTTCTGAACCAAGCGAATAAACTGTGATAGTGTATGAAAATGTTGAAGGTGTCTGAATAAATTTTGGTTGGAATGAACATTTTATGCATTTGATAGACATATTCAAATCTTACCTTGGTTTTGAAGCTGACCATTGCATTTCATTAGTTCAGTGTTGAGGTAAAATGATTAGATTGCATTCATGCTGCTTTGAGTACCAAAGTATTTATGCCTTAGAAAGTTCTAAATGAACAGTTAACGGAACTGTTAGAGAATCGGAATCATTATGGAATCGGAATCAAATTCTGCATTTTCGTGTCTCCCTGATTTATCCATGTCAATGAGGGCAGGGGTGGCATTGCCCTTTGTATCGGACGGGACCCTCCTGCTCCCCATAAATCCACTGCCGTCCTCCCCACTTCCTCCGTCTCTCCCTCAACCCTCATCTATATCTCCCTCCGCTCTCGACTTCTCGTCTCCACTCCCCATGACTCCAGCCATGGACTTTCAGACAGGCTACCCATGATCCCCTCCAGCCCCCCGCCAATTCTCCAACGACCACAGCTCCATAAAGCTGCTGCCGGGTCTTGGCTGATAACCACAGTCTTGCCTCAACAGCAGGCTTTATCAGATGGGCAGTCAGTCAGGCGGTGGACAGCACTGGAGACGGACAGAAGCTCAGCGGCTACTGTCACCTCACACACTCCAAGCTATAATAGTGACATACTTTATCTTTCTTTTTGTCTTTACCTTTTTCAACTTGCAGAGCCTTTTCTTATGCATCCCTTATGCTTGCAGATTTAGAAATAGTAGTATCTATTTCTATAGTAAAATATAATATAGTAAAATAGGACTTATTGTAAAGGGTACATACACACACAGATTCTGCCAGTCTCATGTTAATCTTGGAGTACTACTGCATCCTTCATAACTCTGAAGAGTCTTAAGTTGTATCATATTTATAAAAGACAGATACGCTGTACCGATTCTTTCTGAAAACTAGGTGCACACACACACACACACACACACACACGCATGTACATGTTGGGTTTTCATGTTTTATGGGGACATTCCATAGTCGTAATGCATTTTATACTGTACAAACCGTATTTTCTATCCCCCTACACTGCCCCTGCCCCTAAACCTACCCATCACACACACACACACACACACACACACACACACACACACACACACACACACACACACACACACACACACACACACACACACACAGACACACACACACACACACACACACACACACACACACACACACACACACACACACACACACACACACATGTTGTGTTTCCATGTTTTGTGGGGACATTCCATAGGCGCAATGCATTTTATACTGTACAAACCATATTTTCTATCCCCCTACACTGCCCCTGCCCCTAAACCTACCCATCACAGGAGACATGCTGCATTTTACATTTTCAAAAACATCACTTAGTGTGATTTATAAGATGTTTTCCTCATGGGGACCAAAAAATGTCCCCACAAGGACAAAAATTTGGATATTGCCATCTTTGTGGGGACATTTTGTCCCCATAACGTAGGGATTACCAGTCCACACACACACACACACACACACACACACACACACACACACACACACACACACACACACACACACACACACACACACACACACACACACACACACACACACACACACACACACACACACACACACACACACACACACAGCCCCTAAACCTACCCATCACAGGAGACATGCTGCATTTTTACATCTTCAAAAAACATCACTTAGTGTGATTTATGACCTGTTTTCCTCATGGGGACCAAAAAATGTCCACACAAGGACAAGGATTTCGGATATTGCCATCTTTGTGGGCATTTTGTCCCCATACCGTAGGGATTACGAGGACGCACGCACACACACAGACACACACAAAATACATCATGGCATTACCCCTGGATAACTCTCGATTCTCTATATGTTAGTGTTGTTCACATTTTATGCACTTGCGTGCCGATCGCCAACAGAACACACACATTTGATGCAGTTTCAATCACCGCCTGCGGTTCCCAATCATGACAAACACACACACTTGCAGAACTCTGGAAACACAAACTGCATCCACTGTTCCCATACCGCTGGGTTATGTGGGAAGCTGGTGATCTTTCCCTCAGAGCAGAAAAACACTTCTTTAGTGACGTTGTTGATCTCGTGTCTAAAAACACAACGCCAGTGCCGGCAACGGATCCCGTAACCCGAATGACGCTCGCTGATGGACTCTTGCTCTGGTTGATGTGTGTGTGTGTGTGTGTGTGTGTGTGCTCATACAGGAGAAGTATAAGCAATTTCGCACTTTATGATGTCATTCAGGCCATACTCGAAAAAATTTAAAAATCCTTGGCACAGAAATACTCTGTCATACAGCCAAATTATTTTGGGAAATTTTGTCCATGTTTAGCATGATAATCAACTCTTTAACAGTGTAAGGAATGCATGAAATAGCCCCCACCCCCACCCACTAAACAGATTTTGGATTTAATAAGTATTATGTGTAATTTATAATGCCTGCTATGCTATAAGCTATGCTAGTAAAATATGAGCTTTAAAAACTGACTGGACTCATGTTGTCCCTTTAATTTGACAGAAGCTCTAAATGAACTACATGGCACCTGTGACAGGACACACATCAAATTATTAACCAGTCACGCTGAACACTTTGGTCTTGATAAATCATATCAAAGAAAGCTTGCAGCTTCGTTGGAATGGAAACCTCTCTTTTCTGCTGGCAGATAACATTTCAGACAGATAAATCTAGAGCAGGCGTATGCGCTTGCCCTGCATTAATGCTGATTTATTCACCGCAAAGATGCTTCAGATATGCTGATACCAGTTAACCTGTTCCTGTACCCAGCAGTTCACAACATGAATCAAAACCCCACCGAAAATGGGACATCTTTTTTGAGTCATTCGTGTGGCTGCAGAATGCATATCAGGTTTCTAAAGCAGAGCGAGCAAGAACGCACAATAGTCTGAAGGTCCGTTATGCTTCGGTCACAGAAACCGCATTGTTTCGTTAATCTTAAACATTCTTTTCAAGAAGTTAACCGAGACTGTCAACAACCCAAGGACAATGAGTATTTACTGTACACTCACAATTACATGTGATGGCCTGTGCTTTGGGCCAAAGGAAGTTGATTTGCCTATTTCAATGGACCTTTATCTGCTACAAATTGTTTTGTATGTGGTATTTCCCTGTCGTATAGACTGTAGAAAACACCCCGCTGATGAAGAACTGTTTGTGATCAGCTGACCTCTGGAGGATTTTGGAGATTTTTGAGTGTTTAATACAGAGCATAAATCAACAATTTGCTTCTGCATGTTTACTGACTTTTCATTAAAGGCCAGAGTTGATCCTTGAGCCGGCTTTCTTTCAGTAAAACAGAAAACATTGATTGATATTCTAATTATTTTATAAATAATCAGCCATTTGTTCTGTATATCATGAGAAACCAAACTTTTCTGTGAAATAAAAGAGCTCGATGTATGAAAACATACAAACTGTTTCAATCATTACAGTGATTTTAGATACAGATCACATTTTATCACTGGTTGTTTATCACATGCAAATAACCTGTTATTGAAGAATAGTGCATTTGAACACTGTATTAGACGTGCCAGCAAACTCTAAAGCAAACATTTACATATGTAAATGTTTCTTAGAAAAGAAAAACACTTCACTAACATCATAAGAGGACTTCAGGAAAATCCAAACCTAAAAAAAATTGGTATGACCCCAATAAGGAACCGGTTGACTCAGCAAAGTTCTCTGCTAGTGTGTCTCTTCTTTGACTGTCTGACTTCCCCTTCTCCTGGCCTGACGTCAGAGTCCCACCGAGATCAAAAGAATGAAAATGCTTCTCAAGCGCTTTGCTTCAGCAGAAACTCAATCTGCCTCGGGCCACACAGGGAATTTCATATGTAAAAATCTTTGCTGATCGCCGGTGGCAAGCGGTCATGAATGAAACCCCTTGAAAGACGAGAGCTTTGACACACAAAAGTAGTTAAATATATATTTCCATCACTATTCTGTGCTTAAAGTGCTGCGAAACTGCAAAATTAACCAACCGCCTCTGTGGCTTTCCCAACAAAAATCAGCATCACAGCTTTATGGTTTGTCCAGGACATAGTCGGATGTTTGCAGTAGTTTGTGCTTGTCTTGTTTCTGTAGAGGGCGAGTGGCGGGATGGCAGTTTCTCTGGTTCCACATATGCAGGCTCCGGCTGTGTGCCACCCACAGAACCCAGCTCCACCCAGACCCCTGTACGCCCACCACATCACCCTGCAGGAAGTGCCCAATGGACCCGAATACAGCCCCAACGGTAAGAGATCGCCAGCTGTGTGTGTGTGTACGTGTGTGTGTGTGTGTGTGTGTGTGTGTGTTTTGGAATGAGTGTACTGTATTGGGAGTGTTTGCAGGATATAAAGGGGAAGGGCAAGTCTTCTGTTATATTTTCTGAATTATTAATAAATTATGTTTGGACAATCATCTTTAAATTATTATATACACTTTACATTTCCTGGTTTATAAATATTTTTAAAGTAAATTTATTTTATATATATATATATATATATATATATATACATTATTATGTTTTTGATAATGGACTCAAATATACATTTTAAACTATTATTAATATCCTTTATTGTTCTGAATCTGAATCATATTTTATATCTTAAACAATATAAATAATGTAATATTTTTAAATAAATTATATATATTTAATTTATTAAAAAAAATATATATTATCTATATTGTTTAAAATATGAAATATTTCATTATTATTATAATTTATTTATTATGTATTATATAACAATGATTCATTTGTTTAAACAATTATTTTAATTAATTTATAAATTAAGATATAAAATATTCAATTTATTATTATTATTATTATTATTGGATTGTTTTATCTTCTTCTGTTATGCACAATTCACTGATTCACGTAATTTCCACATTTAAAAAAGAGATCTTATTTACTTGCTCTACTTTCAAAATGACTTTCCTTTTCGTGTGACATCACAAATCCCTGTTTATTGGTCCAGAAAATTCCTGACCGATACATTCGTTCCATCCAACACTGTATCTTGAAAATCCTGTTTCACTCTAAAAATGTCATATTTGAGAAGTGAATTGTGCTTCGAGTAGTTTCACACTGATTTTAAAGTGCAGGGATACTGCACGGCTCAGAATGAGGTCAATACACTCCTGACACAATGTAAAGTTGAGGACTGTTTGGCGTAAAACAGATCTTTGTGTGTGCCGCTATGCAACGTGCATGTGCGCAAACACACACTTGAGTTTTTGAGGAGGAGGAAACTGTGAGGCATCTGGTAAAAGCATCTCTTTGGGGGTCAATGTCCCTGTCATCCCCCAGAGAACAATGTTTTCTCTGCCACACTCAGTGTGTGTGTGTGTGTGTGTGTGTGTGTGTGTGTGTGTGTGTGTGTGTGTGTGGCAAACACACACTTGAGTTTTTGAGGAGGAGGAAACTGTGAGGCATCTGGTAAAAGCATCTCTTTGGGGGTCAATGTCCCTGTCATCCCCCAGAGAACAATGTTTTCTCTGCCACACTCAGTGTGTGTGTGTGTGTGTGTGTGTGTGTGTGTGTGTGTGTGTGTGTGTGTGTGACGTTAGATGGGGGAGGTGACTGCATGCTCAGGATTTTTTTGTCCAGGACATTTTTTTTAAATGTTTATTCAAAATGAGTACATTCCTCCCAGTTTGACATCAGCCTCCCTGCTTTTCAAAAATGCTGGAAAAAAGTGGCGACATGCGCCATCTGTATATGTGTAAATGTGTGTGTGCTGGGGTGGACACAGCAGTGGCACCAACTATCAGTTGACACCTCCCCAAACGGGACACAAGGCCACAAGGGTACAAGGGCGCAAGGGCTCAGCAGCGGCCGTCCTTTTCCCAAGCCTCAGGGCCCCTTGGGGAGCAGGAGGGGGATCGGACCGGGTCGGGTTTGATGGGATTTGCTGATGTTTGTTGCTGGAGACACTCACTAAAAGCCTCCAGCTTCGCCTGAGTATGTTGCACCATCATAAACAATGTGAACTGGAAAGAAACGACCTCTTGAACTTTTCCTCGGAGGTGATGCATGTGAGGGCCGAGCTCTGCGAACGTTCTGATGTTTGGTGTTTTATTTAATCCGATGGGCCGTGTGTTTAGAGAGTTTTTAGGAGGCTGAAACATGCCAGCAGAATCCAGAGAGGTTGTTTCTCGGTTGTTTCTTTAGTCACGGGTGAGGCACAGTTTAGTCAAGTCTAAACCAGCGAACGAGCTCGCCTGTGTGAGACGGTAACCTCAAAACACACTCAAGAACTGTCATCCAAGCCACCACATGTAAAAACCGTTGGACTGCTACAGCTGTTAGTCAGACTGAAACGGGCCGCCCTCCTGTCACCCTCACGCTCTTGTCTGGAGCAGTTACTCTGAATTTGTACCTTATACTTTGATCTAGAGTCATCAGACATGCATGAAAACAGTTGGAATAATGCAAACTCTTTTTAAAAAAAAAAATTAAGAAAGGGTTGTCACTTTAATACACTTTTGTTGGACCATTAAAAATATATGTAAATACAAGACAGAAAAGATAAATCAGAAATTACATTAAAGTATGTTTTAGTTTATCATAAATGCCTGTACTACTGCCTTTTCATGATCCATGGGCCCCCAACTATAAGCTTTTCTAGCTTCCTCGGGGGACCCATTCACTCTCCCCAATTGATTTTGTACCCCTGTATCATTGTAATGTGGTACTGTGAATAAACAACAACAACTTGTCAGTACACTTGGCAGTATATTTTAACCATATCTCAAGTAAATATGAAATTGCATATGAAGATGTTCTGAAGTCCTTAAGAGAGTTTAAAAAGCACTCTATTAATTGCATTTAATATAAAAAAATAATTCAGTTGAAAATAACATGAAATCAAGTCTGAAAACATTACATTTAGTTTGCACTTAAAGTTCACAAAAATTCTATCATTACTCACCCTCATATCATTCCAAACCTGTCCTCAAAACACAAATAAAGATATATTTTAATGAAATCTGAGCTATTTCTGTCCTTGCACTGAAAGTCTATTCCCTCAGACTCTATGGGTCCTATCATACACCCGGCGCAGTGCGACACCAGGCACGACGCAAGTTTTTTGCTAGTTTCAGCGTGACGCAGTTCTCATTTTCATGTCCAGCGTCAAATAGTTTAAATAGCAAATGCACTCGCGCCCATCTGTTCGCCTATGGGCGTGCTGGTCTGAAAACCAGGTGTGTCCAGACTCCAGGCGCATTGTTGCCACATTGCAATTTTGAGGAACTGAATACATATTTTTGGTGTTATTTAAAGAGCGTGTTTGTAATATGCGCTTATAGATGGGTGCACAGCATGCATGCATTCTGCTTATTACACACACAGAGACGCGCAGCAGCACACAAACATGCTAAATATTAAAAGTAAAAGGATTCCTCTCTGGATAAAGCGTTCAGTCTTTCCGATTGCAAATTCGCATGTAAATAGCAACTGGCTTTTAAAGAGAATGGGAGATAAGACTCTGATTGGTTTATTGCACTTAAAACACACCCATGACTCATTAAGAGACTAGGGAAGACCCTTTTGGATCGTCGTTAAACTAGCAAAAGAGAATTCGGACACGCCCTAAGTGCACCTGCACCGTGTGCTTCAGACCATGAGCTCAGATCATTAAAATAGGGCCCTAATGGTTCGAGAAAGAAATCGTATGTTAATCATCATTTAATCATGATATTTGTCGGAAAACTATGGTAAAACAAACAGTAATCGATCACAAAAGCATGATTCATTTCCCTAAATGCTGTGAACAGCCTTACAAAAGCGACAGTAAACACTTCATCTACACTAATGTTGGCTGACAGGCGAGCGGAGGCAAAGCTTCGCCCTTTGTTTACATCACAGCAACAACATAAAACATATAATTAGAACTGTTAATAAAAAACACAACTACTAATAATAAGATCCACAAACAACAGATTGTCCCGACAAAGTGGGAACTGCTACTGCTTTTTCTGTTTTCGCGGAGCTGCATCGCGGATCTCTTCGCTTCGGTTGTCTCGTGAAACATCCAGCACAGATAAATGTTGGGGTTATAATTTTCAGGAACAGTGTTCAAAATAAGTTAACCACTCTAAGTTCGTCAGCCTTAGGAAGGTCAAACTAATGAGCTTTGGAAATGGGGTGGTAAAAACCGCGTCTCTTTGACATATCGAAGTCGTTTGTTGAAGTTCTTAGAAAGTGGATTTTGTTAAATACAATATCTCCTTTTGGAGAGGACTTTGAGCTTTGTAACCTTGCAGATCTTTGGTATGCTCAAACAGCAACCATACAGCTCACTAAAGTTGAACAAGTGGGAAAGCACGATAGAACCCCTTTAAAGGATATCATTTCCATTATAGGTTGACTTTTTCACAATGAGAATTAGCCATCAGTTTGTCATTTTAATACACTTTTTACTGGCCAAGCCACTGCCTCGCCACACTAAACTGCATTTGATAACTACATTAAATTCAAGCAGCATCTGTGATTTGGCTTTCCATTGCTTTTCACCCATCATTTGCTAGAAGTTTAGCATTTCGCAACTTTTTGATGCTCTCACATAAGCCATAGAGAACGAATGGCTGAGGTCATGCACAGTTATAACTAATTCAGTGCATGACGTTATGATGTTAAGCGTTACCTCAAAGCTGACAGACTGTTTTTTTTTTTGTGTTTTTTAAATCCGGGATTACGTCTGTTTTTCCATAATTTTCACGACAGCAAATATCTTTCCGAAAGAAGTTACCAAATGCTGTTCCTGATGTAATTTCCAAATGAAAAAACGGACTAAAATTCTACATGATTTGGCTTTCCAGACGTCATTTTTTCCTCTGTACGTTTTTTGAGAGATCCAATCACATGCACTGACTTATGATGTTTAATGAATCAGTGCCATATTGTTGCATATGAAGGTGGAATTTATTGCATGATTATTGGAGCAGCAGGCCAGCCTTTGGTTTCCAGGTGTGCTGTGAAACGTGCCGCGCGACACACATAGACACGCGCAGACGCCCACATGTTTTCAGACAGCTTCAGCGTAGCTGTACTTGTCCTGCATCTGTAGGCTGAAGGCGCAGGTGCCGGCAGTTAAACCAGAGAAAAGCTGTAAACGGCTTTTGAGCACTACACATATGGGACCTGAGAAAGCTTGTGTCAGTTTTCTGTTGCACCTCAAGTCCATCAAGAAGTTGTTATTTGTCTGCAATATTTTGTGCATTAGTAGACTATACTTTCATGCTTAGTGTGCAAGTAAGCATGGAACAAATAGAGTAGACTCTTGCTCTCTAGAGACCAGTGTGCTTCTAAAGATAAGCTATTCAACCATTATGCAATAACACTTTATTTCGATGGTCCACTTTAGACATTCTTCTCACTAGAAGTAACTTTGCAACTACATGTCAACTTATTCTACCAACCCGAACCCTAACCGTCTAACAGTCCACTAATGCTCTAATGACTGCTAGTTGACATGTAGTTGCAAAGTAACTTATAATCTCTAAAGTGAAACATCGAAATAAAGTGTAACCTAATTTGCAAAGAATTATATCTGCATATAATTCCTGGAAAAATATGAAGATTTAGCAGTGATAAAATGTGTTAAACTGAACAGAAAACTACACTAACTGAGAGTATCATCAACCCTTGTGAAAAAGAAGTGTACTTAATTATATTTTTGTATGTGCACTTATATAAAAATAAAAAACTGTACTTGCAAATAATATTAATATATTAATGAGAGTTTTATTTTTTTGAGAACAGTTTTAAAAACTGCATTGTAATAATCCCATGTAGGATGGGTTGTTCACAACCCTGGGCAACATTCCCTAAAAGTTCTCTAAAAGTGAATTAAAAATCCCGACCATTTATAGAACATTAGGGATGTTACTGAAACTTTCTCTTTTGGTTATGAAAGTGCTGCAGTTTGAGGTTTCTTATATGACTTTAGAAGTACGCTCCATTTTGGTTATTATATGGTCACACAGCAATATTAAGGCAGCTTATGACATTTGGGATGTTAACACCTTCCACATGGTCCTCTGTTGGTCATATAATAATGTTCTTTAAATGACTTTAAATAAAATATGGTCCCCTAAACGTTCCGAAAACATCCTAAATGTTCCATGAAGGTCCGCAAAATAACGTCCCCCAATCCTTTAAAGAACTCCATATCATGACCTGGGATTGTTACCAGGCGACGCCCTTGACACCAGCAGGGACATACTAAGAATGTTCTGGGAACATCAAATTTAAAAAAAAATTATGGTCCCCTAAACGTTCTAGGAATGTCCTGAATATTCCGTGAAGGTCCGCCAAATAAATGTCCCCCAACCTTTTAAAGAACTCTCCAATCTGACCGTTTCAGAACATTCTGGGAATGTCACCAGGCGACATCCTTGACACCAGTGGGGACGTTCTGAGAACGTTCTGGGAACATCAAATTTCCAAACAAATATGGTCCCCTAAACGTAAAAATGTTCCGCGAAAGTCCGCCAAATAATGTCCCCCAACCTTTTACGTTCTGACAGAGTGGGAATGTCCTGGGAACATTACTATGAGACGTCCTTGACAACAGCGTGGATGTTCTGAGAACGTATGCAGGGAATGTCAGAGTTAACGTTTTACTTTAAAGTAGATTTTAAATCATAATGTTTTACTAATCTCTTGTCATGCTTTAAAGAAGTGCACTTATGTTGCTGTGCTGACATACTAAAGCACATGTAGAATAATTGAATATAATTTAACTTCACGTGTTATATGACAAGTTGCATTTAAAGTAATATATTTTAAATCTAACTGAATATTGCAAATGTGGGATTACAATGACAAATACATGACTTTACAATTTTTAATCGAGCAGTACATCTTATATGTAATTTCATATTTGCTTATTGCCTCTGAATTATGGTTAGTAATTGCTCGATTGTAACAGTCATGTGACGAATATTTGTAATCACATTTGCAATGATGTAGTTGAATCGCTATCTTTTAATGCAATATTTATATAATTATTATTATTGTGTTAATTATATTCAATTATTTACATAAAGTAGTAGTTAATAGCAAACATAGTGCACGCAGCATTTAACAGCAGACAGTAAAACATTATGATTTAAAATCTACTTAAAGCAAACGTTAACTCTGACATTCCTGCATACGTTCTGACAGAGTGGGAATGTCCTGGGAACATTACTATGAGACGTCCTTGACAACAGCGTGATGTTCTCATATATGCAGGAATGTCAGAGTTAACGTTTTACTTTAAAGTAGATTTTAAATCATAATGTTTTACTAATCTCTTTGTCATATTTTTAAAGAAGTGTAATTTATGTTGCTGCAGTTGACATACTAAAGCACATGTAAAATAATTGAATATAATTTAACTTTAATGTGTTATATGATGTTGCATTTAAAGTTAATATATTTTAAATTCAACTACATCATTGCAAATGTGATTACAAATATTTAAATACATGACTTACAATTTTTAATCGAGCAGTACACTTTAACCATAATTCAGAGGCAATAGAAATAAATATGAAATTACATATAAAGATGTTCTTATGCAGACCTTAACCTAAGACCTTAAGGGCCAGATTTACTAGACAGGGCAAATTAGTATAAGAGCCACTCTACAAAAGCGCAGGATGGAGTGTAGTTCAAAGATCTACTGACGACTAATAAAATGAAAGAACACAAACGCATCATTCCCATAATGACCAATGCAATCTTCCAGTGAGCGTCTGATTTAAGATACTTTTTTGGGGGGCGGTAAATAATGGCGCAAACACCAGTAAACTGACGAGCACAAACCTTAGTAAATGTGATTCATTTAAATACTCTCCTCCCATTAATACTGCGTCTGAAAATGCATATGCAATAAGCACTGGTGCAATCTGGCCCTAAATGTTTCATAAAATGTATTTTATTTCAGGAAAAATATTTATTTAGGAAAAATATTTTCATAAAATTGTTATTTTACTATTACATTTAGAGTATGCTAAGCTAGTACGATGAACAGTTAGCCTGAAAAAACACCCTGTACACCCTACAGCTTCGGTCTAAACTCTGAACGCCTACATTTGCTTTATAACCACTTCTCTAATTCAGACATCGATGCCCAAATTACACTGACACACAGAAAGACCTTTGACAAGTACATACAAATTCTCACAGTTCCATCCATTACTGTGTGTGTGTGTGTGCGTGTTTGTGTGTGTGTGTGTGCGTGTGTGTGTGTGTGTGTGTGCGTGCACTTTAAACATTTGGCCACACTGACAGCTGTGTTATGCAGCTCTGGCACCTCTGGCACCTCTGGCTTACATTGCACGTAATTTGACAACTGGACATTTGAATTTAGGAGAAACTGCAGAGTGTGTGTCTACAGACATTGATAATGTTGTGTGGAAGCACCTTCCATTGAGTGTGTGTGTGTGTGTGTGTGTGTGTGTGTGTGTGTGTGTGTGTGTGTGTGTGCTAATCCTGTATCTCTGTATATAGATGTGTGTTTGGAGGAGAGTGCTGTCTCTGATGAGGGGCACGTCCTCGTGGGCCAAGGCCCATTTTTTCTGGGTTAAAATAAACAGACGACTGGCGGGGGTCTGGGGGTTATGGGAAAGGAGGAAACAGTGATGCTAATCAGTCCTGCACACACTTCCCCCAACTGTAAAACAAAACAAGAGAGAGAGAGAGAGAGAATTTTAGCTATAAGTGCGCATGAGCGAAAGTTTCGGACTACAGCTCCACTTAGCAAGGTCAAGTGTCGAAACTAACATCAGTTCCTCTCCAAATCATTTTATTTCTTCATTATGATTTTCGCAAAGCTGATCCATGTAACATCATGTTACAAAATCAGCAACAGTTACACAAGCAGAACACTCATAATTTGCATAATTAAAGGGATAGCTCACACAAAAATGAACATATTATACGAGTTGTGTTAAATGTGGAACATAAAGAATCTCAATGTAAAGCATATAATGTTTTAGCGTGTGGTTTCTATACAAAGAAAGTGGATGGGTATTTATGTCTTAAAAATGCATCATAAAAGTACCACATTACTTGTATGAGGAACAGAAAAGATCTCATTTGTGGTTGTATTTTCAGACTTCCCGCAAGAACAGATATTGTTGGGTGGGTGTCAGTGACGTCAAACCTTGTGTGGCAGTGATGCTTAAAAGCATTTTTAGAATTAAGAGCTCAAGTGAATATTTGGGTGAATAACATCTTGCATCTTTGGCTAAATCTGATCTGTTATTGTATGGCATAAAACAGTTAATGCATACTGTCTAAAATCTCATTTTGTGAAACAAGCAAGATGTGGAATAACATAAGGGTGAATTCATGAATAGAGCATTTTATAGGCACATTGCATTCCTGCAGTATATGATGGATTCAGTCCGACAGCAGCCTCTGACCTCTCAGATCAATGGACGGAGGAGCGGCAGCACTGCGGCCCACTGTCAGTCGAGGACTGCTGCGTGTGTGTGTGTGTGTGTGTGTGTGTGTGTGTGTGTGTGTGTGTGTGTGTAAAAGAGAGAAAGACCGGGGGGCAAAGACGCCTAGAGAGGGGAGGAGGAGGCAGGGATGTAATTTAATTTGCCACACAATGGGGTGAATAGCAGACACGTGGTGGAGCTAATGGAGGAGAGAGATGTCCTTTTTAGCAGTGCTAATTGATAAGAAAGAGCTTAGCCTTTGTTCAACCAGTCGCCCATCGGTAAACCCCCATCTGCTTTCCAGGGTCCTCGTTAACTATTCTCCAAACACACACACACACACACACACACACACACACACACACACATGTTGTGTTTCCATGTTTTGTGGGGACATTCCATAGGCGTAATGCATTTTATACTGTACAAACCGTATTTTCTATCCCCCTACACTGCCCCTGCCCCTAAACCTACCCATCACAGGAGACATGCTGCATTTTTACTTTTTCAAAAAACATCACTTAGTGTGATTTATAAGATGTTTTCCTCATGGGGACCAAAAAAATGTCCCCACAAGGACAAAAATTTGGATATTGCCATCTTTGTGGGGACATTTTGTCCCCATACCGTAGGGATTACCAGTCCACACACACACACACACACACACACACACACACACTGCATTTTTACATTTTCAAAAAACATCTCTTAGTGTGATTTATAAGATGTTTTCCTCATGGGGTTTTCCTCATCTTTAAAAAACACTAATCATTTGACAACACCACTAAGAGTAATATTTAGCAAATGTCCAAATCAATATAAATTCTGCATACTGTTTAAACAAAACATTGATTGAAGCTAAAATATTGATGGACTATATTATACATTTTGTAATGTTATTTATTTATTATAATTTAGTGTTTATTTCTAATTTATTTAAACGAAAATCACTTGAACCATTTTTCTTTTTCTTTCTTTTTTTGTAAAAACACTTCACTCAGAAATTGCTTGTAAATTGACAAAGAATTGGCAATAATACATTGAATAAAACGTGAAAGTTTGAGGTAGAAAAACTTAAATAATTTGTTTCTTGTAAAACGTTACTCAAAAAAATACTGGGTTGTTTCAATTTATGTTTGGGTCAAACATATGGACAGAATTCTGTAATTACATCTTAAAACCAACAGTTGGGTTTGTCCATATTTGACCCAAACATGGGTTGAAACAGGCCAGCGTTTTTTTGAGTGATACTTCAATAATCTTTGTTTAATTTACAATGTATTTACAAAGTTTTTTTGCACTAGTGCCAGACATATCATCATCTGTGTCCAACAAGTTCCAAATATAAAGAGGAAATAATCCATTAATCAAGCCAGTTCCTCTCATTTTTAAGGTATTTCAAATCTTTTCAAAAACAAGATTTTAAAAAAATTTTTTTACATTTTGCATTTCCAGAAAAAAAAGACTATACCATAATACTATGACCGATACAAATGATCCCTAGCATGCATTCCATTCATGCATAACCTCTTCCTGTTAGCATCCATGGCTTGTTTGTTGATCGTTGCCATTATACTGATGTCTCGCTGCTCACCTCTCACCCTGATCTGATGCCTCATAACTGTCGAAACCATGACAACAGCACTGTGAAGATCAGAGAAGCTGTGTCTGCACTGAGGTCTTCCACCAGAGAGGGTGTCTGCATGATTGAAGCTTAATGAAGTCCTTAACACAGCCTGACTCTCTCCTCAGGGTAAATTCCCATAGAACTATGAAGAGTTCTGAGGCAAAGCACATGCTTCCAGTAAATGTGACGGGCCAGAAAGAGAGAGCGAGACCAGTTTTTCCCTTTGCTGTATCCTGGAGACTACATGTTTTGGGGAGTCAACAACTTAAGATCCAAGTTGGAGAATGAATGAATTTCAATTTTTGAATAAAAAGCAAGACTCCCTTGTGTTCACGCAGAATGTCTTATAATTCCAGAAGCTTTGGCTACCATTGTAAAGAGTGAGAAGCTATGTTAAAGAGACGCTTTTTACCTGATTTAACCCATACAAGATTTTTTTCTGTTGGTAGGTTAATGTATTTAGGTTGAATCTGTGATGCTACATTTTTTGATTTGACTAAAACCAGTTAATTAACTATTTTTGATTTCGGAGAAATCCTGTTTCCCTAGAGTTCAGAGACAGTTGGTAGCCGAGAACTTCTCCTGGTCAGGACCGGTAAACAATGATTTTTGATTTACAAGATATTAAAATACAGTGGCGGTGAACATTAGAATATATCTGACAGCCAATGGCCAGTCGCTCATACTACAGTTGAAACCTTCATAGATTAAATACAGTATACTGGTCAACAGTTTGGAATATGTTGTTTGAAATTATGGTTTATGTTCACTCCAAGGCTTCTTTCAAAAACATAAAAAAACTTAATTACTCCAAATTTAAGATTAAAAGATTGACATTTGTCCCACGATTTACTCACCATCAAGCTATCCTAGGTGTATGACTTTCTTTCCTTCAGCCAAACACAATCAGAGTAATATTAAATAATATCCTGGCTCTTCCCAGCTTTGGCAATGGCACTGAATAGTGTCACTGAGTAGATTTTGAAGCCCAAAAAAGTGCATCCATCCATCATAAAAGTAATCCACACGACTCCAGTGGGTTAATAAATGCCATTTGAAGCAAAACGGTTGGTTTTTGTTAGAAAAATATCCATATTTAAAACTTCTCGTTTTTTTGCGTTTTGCTCTATCCTCTGCACTTCTGCGTTCGTCAGTTCTCACCTAAGTTTACGATACACCTACGTCATATGTCTATGGCCAATGATTATTGTTTATCAAGTCTATGTTTTTCTTACAAAAACCCACCGTTTTGCTTCAGAATGCCTTCATTGACCCACTAGAGTCGTGTGGATTGCTTTTATGATGGGTGGATGCACTTTTCTGGAGCTTCAAAAACTCGGACACTATTCAATGCTATTAATATAACTCCGATTGTGGTCGACTGAAAGAAGAAAGTCATATACACCAAGGATGGCTTGAGTATATTATGGGATAATTTAAATTTTTTGGTGAACTATTCCTTTAATATATTCAAAAACTGAGCCATGACAATCAAACAGACGTGATACCATGAAGTCAAAAAGAGATTATAAAACTGTATCAAAAAGCAGTGACAGACTGCAGGCCGGGAGTATAAGAAGAAAAAAGGCCACTCAGCAACTCTGGCTCTGATATTAGTCAGCAACCCCATTAGTCTTAATGGCCGCCTCTGGGCGCAAGGGAGCCTGGTCTATCCTTTTAAAACTACATGTAAGGGGCTCATTAAGACTTAAAACAAAGCGGAGTAGTGAGAGGGGGTCGAGCAGACGAGTGAATGAGTGAGTGACAGAAGGGGGAGACGTGCGAGATCCCCTCCTTCCATTAAGATCCCCACCCCCTTCCAGCTCTCATTGACGGGTTCTTGTGACCACAGAAGCCCCATAAAGGCTCAGCCATTTCCATAATCGCTCATATCTGTTGGATGAAACACTATCCAGACAGCTTAATGGACACTCTGTAGAATCCCTGTTTCAAAATCCATACCTAATCAATAACGCTGGCTCCCCGGCCTCTCAGCAGCACTTGCAGATGTGCACCATCGTACTCGCAGCCTAGTATTGACCCGGCTAATAGGGTTATTCTGAATACAGAGACCTGAGCTGGTCACATTTCTTACATCAGGTTTCCATGGCTGAAGCTCTTTGTGGAAAATACGGTAGGTCAGAATTAGTTTTACGGAAACGCAGCAATCGGGGATGACGTGGCTAAGTGTTCTAGGCAGCCGTTCCCACAGTTGTCAAAACCGTTGGGCTCCACTTAGGAAACGAGCGGATCAGCACATGAAAATTGGCAATCTGTTACTATGGCAACTAATTAAATTAGAGCAGTCAACGGCCCTCGTCTCTCCGCCTCCATTCACCTCCTTTTAGACACGAGTCAATCTTTCCTCAAATCCATAAGTAGCGTGATTTGATTTATTAAATTGAATTTCATCTGTTCACAGCATGAGTCAAAACCAACCAGATATACATTCATTGAGGTTTGTTAAAGTGCACCAGTCATGCTTATTTCGTGTAGTAGTGGTGCTTGTGCATGTAAACAATCTGCAAATATACAAAGTCCATTTCAAAGGGAGTTAATTCCTCCAAGAGAAAACATTTGCCTGAAATGCCTCGTTTGAGGATATGACTCAGCTACGTCATCATGTTGGTCATTTGCATAATCCCCGCCTATTGGCTGCTTTGACACACCCACAAAGACCAGTTGGGTTAGTGAATTTGCTATTGTGTTTTGTTTGTTTTTTCACTGCAAGTGCAAAAAATAAAAATAAAAAATGGTATGGACTTCCAATTCCAATGCCATATTTATATGTAACAGGCCAGTAAGAGCTGTGCGTGTAAACCTCACCCCCCTGGTCTCAGAGGCACGTCCTCCCGCTCGGAGAGGGTCGACTAGGACTGGTTACATTTGGTGCCGTGACCCGGATGGGGGTGAAGTTTAGGGAGGTGAGTGTACATAGGCCAAGGTAAGCTTTAAAGAGACAGGAACTAAAACAGAGTGCTTCAGGCAGAGGGTGAAAACAGGTGCTGCAGCAATGTACGGTGTGAAAAAAACAAAAAAGTTGAACTTTAAAGGGGGACCTGTCATGCAAAATTAATTTTTACACCGTTTGAACATAAATGTGTGTCGGCAGTGTATGTAAACAACCAACCTATAATGGTAAAAATCCACCCACTCTTTTTTTTTAAATACCCATAGCTCATAAGCAGTGTCTTGGAATAAGTCGTTTGCACTGTCTGTGTAATGTGGCGTCACACTGCAAGGTCCCACCCACGGCAGCTGACAGACTCCGCCCTATTAGTATAGACTCCGCCCACAGTAAGGCATGTTTATGTCCTCCCCAGAGCATTCAAGTAAGAAATGTATTCTTACTAAAGCTACTACAGTTATTCAGTCAAGAGCAGTGAGTGATTTTCTGTTGTTTGATTCATATTAACAGCAGATATAGCAGTGTACTGTATATTACACTGCTGTCACTGTAAAATACAGCTCTAATATATGTGATTTCTTGCTGTTTGCGTTTACAGACATAACTTTGTTTGATATAAACGTGTGTGTGTGTTTGACAGTTTAAACACGACAAGTGAAAGATAACTTAGTTAGATACTCACAGGATGCTCCGTCTGACACACAGTTTTCCGTGCGCGTGCGTCGGGTGTGTGTGCTCAGAAAACCATATATCAGAAGTTTAGACTGATATGGCTTTAAAACGCATGCAGATAATAAACTTTCATGATGATAAAGAACTGCAATGTAATGTGAGCGTGACCACGACATGCGATAATCAAAACCACATAGATGTCCTCTTCTGAATTGGGGGTGGAGCAGCAACTCTTTTGCATTTAAAGATACATGCATGAAAACAGCATGCTTTTCCTTCCACTAAAAAGGGGCATTTACAACATGGTATAATCAATGATCTGTGGGGTATTTTGAGCTGAAGCTTCACACACACATTCTAGGGACACCTAAGACTTATATTGCATCTTATAAAAGGGGTCCCCTTCAAATCATGTCAATGTATTCTAGCAGACCTCAAAAATAAAATGAACTTTTTAAATATGCATTATATGTTTTTTTATTAGAAGTGCAGGCATCTAAGAGTTGGCAACGATTCAAATCCAGCACTGTGGGTGTGGCGAGACGATCCTCTGTAAAACCCTGCTTGGGATTTTTACTGATCTAGTCAAGGTGGGCAGGAAATACGCTGAGGTGTTTATGAGGGCTGGGTCGAAGTTATGAGAGCACTCGTTACTTTTAGATCATTTGCAGACTATTAGCCAGACGAGAGACATATCTTTTTATCCTCTTTTGTACCTTGTATGATTCCACCGCTCCGGTGAGAGTTCAACTGAGCATAGCATCAGCCATTCACAAAGACAAATGAGATACTAAAACACGAGCCAGCGCGGATTACACTGTTTATCTGTGTTTTTAAATAGACTGAATAGTTTTCTTGTCCTTGGCAGCTTTTCCTTGAGAGAGTGAGGTGTGTCGCATTCATCATTTGGAGGTCAGCATGTCTTGGCTTTTGCATAAAATCTCTAAAGAACAGCACATGCGAGTACATGGATATTTTTGAACTATTGTGGTGATATGACACTTTCAGCAGTAAATTGCATCAGTGGAGTTAGGCAACTGTTTTCATTAAGATGAAGACATTGCTCAAGGCTATTCGCACAGATAATGGACAAGATGTGATCTCTGTTTCTTTGTGAAACTGCTCTCTTTGTCAATATCAGCTTCTCTGTGTGTAACACTAAGTGATGCGAAGTTCCCATTACTATTTAAGTGGCAATTGTGCCCAAGAAATGACCAGAAATGACGTTTGCAGATCAGATCACAGCTCACAACACACAATCTCATTGGCTGAGCTTCACTTTAGCGCACAAAGAAAGGGTGGGGATGCAATAGTCACATTTGAATATGAAAAGTGTTTACACAGATTTAAAACAAAAATGCACAGTGGTGGGATAACTGTACAGTGTTAACACAGGACTCACAATTGTGGAAAACCATGATCAGAAGTGCTGAGTCTTGTGCGCAACCCATAGAAAACAAGATGTGTGCTGATTGTAATGACTAATATATTAGATTCTGAACTGTGAGCATCGAGCTCATAGCTGATCAGTCCGTTTAGTGAACGCTTTGACATGAATAGCAGCTTCACCGCTTCCAGTTCCGTAGCGGCGCGTGCGTCGCGTCCAGGGAGAGAGAGACAGACCTCAGAGTAGAGTGTAATTGAATTGATTTGAATCAGCGAGTGACGCCGCCCCCTTTACGCGGGGATCAGCCTCTTCCGTGCCGCACACAGAACCGCCCTGACCGGGGTAACTAACAGAGGGAGGGAATGAAAGACTGATTGAGATAGAACGGAGAAAGAGAGAGGGAGGAAGAGAGACACTTCAATTCTTCAGAGATCGGATCTTGTTAAGGGAAAACCTGTGTAATTTCTAAGAAACTCCCGGCACATAGACGGACTTTGGAGGAAACGTTTGGGACTAAAAACATACAAACAGACTTTGCACACTGAATGCGTGACCATGACGGCAGCTGTCGATATTAAGCCGTTAACTATAATAAAATCTGAAAAAGTAGATGGTAAGTAGCCTTCGTCTTCTCATCGTTATCGTTTTGATTTTATAATGCAAAACGCGTCTTCGTCACTTGTCCAGTCAGTTATGAATAACTTTTTGTGAACGCTGATGTCTTGCCTTTGTGAAATGCATTGAAATCGAGATACATTCGTGATTTGATGTCAAACAGAACATTTCCGAAACTCGTTGCAACGTCAAATGTTTTGGATCTGGAGGTGATAGACAGGTATAACAGCCTGCATGTGGCGCTCCAGATGTGCCAGTCATTGATTTATTGGTATACAAATAGTCTTTATTATGTCATATGAACAGCATTTATCCTTGGTTTCTAACCAGATACGTGAGCACATGTAGTTTACTCATTAGTTAGCCTAATTTGAACCAAGTCAGTGAAATATGTTTTATATGTGGCTACAATTGTAACCGGTTGGGAAAATATTGCTCAACCAGACCCAATTAAAAGTTAGAATAGACTAACATAATGTTGTACTGTCAGGCAGTTGTGGGAAAAAGAGATTGATGATGCAATAATGCATTTATTTGTATTGCTTTATTACATTTACTCTTTTTCAAATGTATTAAGTGAATGAAATAGTTATTTATTCAGAAATGTGTTTTGTTTCCCCACTGGCCACAAATGTGACCACCGATCATGAGGCAGCAGATATAGATTTTTCACACACTTTTAAAATGTTATAGTAAACAAATATGCTAATTAAATATTAGGTGTATTATGACATGCTTTACATGATGCCTCCTTTTATGGATTTTTCAGATTGGAATTAACAGCTTTGGTCATGTGACTACTTACACCAGTCATGTAAACATGCGCTTATGACATTCTTACATTTCATAAATCTGCACTTTATAGTTGACAAATCTCTAAATGTCACAAATGTTATCATCAGGGTAAAATGCTGTGATGCTGAGTTATATTCAGAACATATAATATATATTGTCTTTTCATTATCATTTGAGCAGCTATATTGATTATGTTGAAAACTGGACTCTTTTTTGCTGCGTTGAAAGAATAAGAGCAAAATATTCATTTAGCAGATACATGAGTCTGACACCAGACTGATGTTGACTGCCACACATGGCCTCTCATGACATGTCATGTTTCAATTCATGCATGTCCAGCAGGATTGAATTTGAACTACAAGAGGGATTATTTTAATGTCAAGCTGACTTTCAGGACGTTGTGTCATGTAATGTGCTCACTGCTCATGCATTTAGTGTAAGTTCATTATTTGGTCATTTGCTGAGCCTTGGGCTTTTTTTTCTTTTTATGCAGATATTATGCGCATCCTTGTTACTGAGTGATTTAAAGTTTTCTTTCTTTCTTTCTTTCTTTCTTTCTCTCTCTTTTCTCTCTTTCTCTCTTTCTTTATTTCTTTGTATTTTAATGCGAGTGTGCTTGTGCAATCTCACGCATGCTTGTCATGGCAGGGAAATTCCCTCCTGGCTAAAGAGTGGTCAGTGTAAACTGAATGAAGTTTGTCATGATGCTGCTTCACTGTCCATTCATACCACATCCATTAACCCCCACCGCTGCTGACCCAGCCTGGCTCAGGAGGGGCCGCATGCCTGACCAGGGTGAAGGGAGGGAGGGAGAGAGGGAGGGAAGATGCCATGCTGGTTAAGTAGTCAGCAGTCTCACACTCCCTCTCTGTGCTCTTGAGGACTGGAATAAAGTGACAAGTATGCAAGTGGGATGCTAGTGTTAGCACATGCCTTGGCCCGATGTACTTGTACTCTTTAAGAACATGACCCTCTTCTTTGGCCCAGAAGGGCAGGGTGAGTTCAGTGGCCCCTAGTTTCCCTACGATAAAATGCTGACAGGCTTTGACCACAGCTGGTGGCTATACACGCAGAATTCTGACTCCCTGCCTCTCACACACACTCACACACCACCAGCTGTAAATACATCATGGAAAAAGGCATTCACCTTTGCAAGCATGTCAGAACGAAAGCTAAAACATAATGATTCTAGTGCAATGTGCAAGATGTGATATGAATCATTACCACAATTGCATATTCTTGCATGCACACGGGCCGGTTCTCTTTTCACACTCAGTCGCTCAGTTTACATTTACAAATGCACTGGCACATGAACATGTGCAAACACTCACCAACACACAAGAACAAGCTTTCTCCTCGCATGGAAAAACAGTTGTGTGCTGTTAAAAGTGCTGATACTTGCAGCGGGGGTTGCCAAAATATCGTGCTATCTTGCAAAACAATTTCTCAAGACAAGCTCCCTCGAGTTCAGTCAACCGTGAGTGTTTAGGCCAGGGTGAACGCAGCTCACTGGCAAAGACCGTAAAATCCACGTAAGACATGTTTACTGCTAGTCTGCTACTTTAGTCTTCTGGAAGAGTGGATTTGTGCACCTTGTGGGTCTCATGTTCAGCACAAAGTGCCTGTAGGAGTGTAAAGCTCTGGCAGACTGGCACAAATAGTTTCTAGCGTGCACGCGTCATTAATGTGGAGAGGCCGTAGACATTAAGCACCTGATCCTGGTTTGTATTGGGTCTTAAATCAAGACAAGTAAGCTGTGTCTGGAAGACAACGGCTAGTACAAAAATAAGCCAGCCTTCTCCTGCCCCCATTTGCGTTTTGACTCTGTTTATACAAAAGTGATGAATGGTTGAATTCAATCAAGAGTCACACAAAAGTTGTTTAGAGTTCAGTCAAGATTATCTGATTTACCCAGAGACATGTAGTACATGAAGAGACAATGGGTCCTACACAAGAGCAGGACCGCCTCGACAAACACACTTACATTCATTAATTGAATTGCTCAAATAAGACTGCATATGGAGCACAAAATAATCTACAAGAACCCTGGAAGCAAAAGTGTTTACGTGAAATATTGACTGTTCGAGCTCACATCATTCACAAGTATGAATCATGTATTGTGGCACAGCACAGATGTTCGAACGGCCTTATGGTCAAAGATAAACCCATGAAACATCTGCTACTAAAATTTGCAAATGCTGTTCCAACCCAGCCAGTTTTGCTGTGCCAGAAGTCTCAGCATCTTCTGAGAGCTCTGCTTTGAAAGGGGCGTAGTCAAAATGCTTGATAATGGGGTCACTCCTTTCATCTTTGCCCAAAAACTACTTAGCACAGTGAAATGAGTCAGCAACAACATGAGAGACAGCCAGGGGACACCTCCCACTCATTTTGTCCTAGAGAAATAACCATTGATGAAGATATATTGTCTTCCCTCTCTACTAGTTTCTCACTCTTGCCCCGTGTCCGTCTCAAGGTTCAGTGAGTGACAGGAATGTCTGAGGATTGGGTGGGTTGCCTAATGCCTGTTTTTATCTGATTAAGACACTGCAGTCTCTCATCCCAAACCTCTGCTAGGCCCGCTCGCACACCCTTGCTTTAGATACCAACACACTGGGCACTAGTGCAAAAGCACTATCCCAGCATTTCTAGGTGTGTAAAAATAATTGAAGCAGATAGTCATATGCAACCTTTCTAGATTGATGTGTCTGAATATGATTTGGAGTTACATAACAGAACAGATAGGTTCCTGTAATGTCAGCCTCTTCGCACTTTCGCCAGGCCTAAGCATGCCTTGCTTACCTGACAGCTGTGCAAATACAGACCTGGGCAATCAAGGTTAGTCCGATGTGGGTCTCTGGATGTGGGCCAAACAAATGAATCAGCCTGAACGCAATTTTTACAGTTTGTTGAACAGTATACGAGTCACTTCAAAAATAATCTTCTAACGTGAAGTGCAAAAGGTTTTAGAGGTGACTGGATTAATAATTGACATTCAGAACTGATTCCCAGACTCGAGCCTTGAGGCTAAGATGAAACACTGTTAGATCAGAAAGTCTTGCCTACTGTTTGTGAATGACTCCCCCTTCACAGAATGTCCACTGGTTAAATGACTCCCCTGTCAGAAATTCTTTCTGGTGAACACACGTTTTTTATTGTTCCCTTTAAAGTGCAATCATCAAAGGGTGAAGGGAGGTCCTTTATTCGTTAAAGTTATTGGCACAAGGTAACAGCACAAACAAACTCTTTCCGAATCGTTACGTGCGTCAGAATGATACGTCAGGGCCGTTTTCACTGTAGCGTACTTGCGAAAGCCGTCCTGACCCACTTCACTGTGTTTCAGTTTGAAGTCTTCCCAACAGTTATCTCTGGCCCTGCTTCTCTGAACTTCAAAAGACCAAAACAAAAGCAAAAGACACAGCATGTCCCAGAGCAGGGAAGAAATAACAACCACAGTGTATTTTTTTCCAACATTTTACAGCACCCATTTTCTCCCCTGTGTTCCATGTCTCTTTTTTCCTTGCATTTGTCTCTCTACCGTCTGTGGGCCACATGGGCTCTCGCCTCGTCTCCTTGGCCCCTGATGTGGCGTCTGCCTAGTGCTGTCTTCTCATCCCCGCCGCATGCTACAGGCTAATTACTGAGTCACAGCTCCTGCTGAGCTGACTCCAGCACCCACCCCTCCTCCCATAAGACATTAGCCCTTCCCAGTCCCTCTGACGCTCTCTGGTGGGCTCCAGACCGCCTCCTGGGTGGTGGGAGGCCCTTGAGGTGAGTAAACCAGTCGGACCGGTGCCTGTCTTTCCATGCCACTCTTGTTTTTTTGCTGTGGCTGTTTTGCAGATGTCTACCGAGTACTACGGAGAGACACGGAGGGTGGCGTTGGGTCTGGTTTTGAGATCACAGCGGCATCCAGACTGGTTCTGGCTACGTGTCTCATAGTTTAGGGAGGCAGGGGAAGACCTGTTCCCAGATTCCGCTCTCCCATCGGTGTATGCTCTTTCACCAAGTCACCTGTTTTAGGGCTCAGTAGTCAGAGCTGGTTTTGTAATTATCCTACTTTTGTCTCACCTCTTTGAACACATTTCCTACCTTAGAGGCATATTGACGGAACGCTTCTGGCTACCAGTCCGGTTACATATGGGATCTTAAGCTGTTCTCTGAGGTCCAGGTGTTTGGCTGTAGCTAGGTTTACAGTCTCTCTCACTTTGTGAGTGCTACTTGATGTACAGCTGAATAGAAGGCACATGATCCTTGGCAGTCACAAGAGCCGCCACAGCTGGGACTCTTTCTCGCTCAACCTTCTCCCCGCTATCTACATATTTCTGACAGAGAGGCTCTGCTCGGGCGATTTAGGGATGAGGCAGTTTAAGGCGTTCTGTGTAGGTGTCTGGACCGGATCCAAGAGGCAGTCATAATGAGGGCTAGTCTTTGACTGTTCACTTACACCAGTTGAACATGGTGAGATTTGACAACTCGCCCCTTTCTCATAAAACCAAACTATTTCTTACACAGTTAAGAACTGCAGAGACTTAATTTGGCATGCCACGCTGCTTTTTACTGCTTCAGCTTTCTGACACATTTGATGTTGACCTTTGTCACCATAGATTTTACTGAAATGATGCATCACTTTATTCGCTTTGATGCATTAATACACCATTGTGTTCTGCAGTTTGCTGTGTATTTTAAAACATTGCACCTTCTTTTCCAGCCTTGCATTCATCTATTTTGGGCTTGTGGACTTTCTTCATTGCTACAGCTGTGGTACTTTACTCAGCGTACAGTTAATTGTGTAATTGGTCCATTTAGAATTGAACTCAAAGGCACATTGGTTTTTAGGTCACAAATACAGAACAAACTCGCACAAAAATCCCATCCACATTAGTGATTGTAAAACAAGGCAGGAATGTGTGGCGCGATACATAAAAACTATGCTGCCTTTGGGGAATTCATTTACAGAGAATGCATCTGTTGGCGATTGGCTGGATCCACAATAGCAGAAACCATTAGCCATTAGCTTGCTAATGGCATGCAGAGCTTTCCTTCCTTCATTTCCCTGGTACTGAAAGCTGCTTGCTCATAAACTTAGCACAGGCATGACTGGCTACTCCTATATGAATTCACTTTGATCAGAAATTCTTTTGGACATATTTATGTCCAGTGCTGGAAACATGTATTTTTTTCTCCCTCATGAAGTGCTGCAATTTCAGGTACACTTAGAAGAGGTTATTAGAGGTTTCTAGGAAGAATGTCGCTGAAAGTAAACTGTTTGTCAAGATCATCATTTGTTTGTTCAGAAGTCTAAACAGTATGATTCACTGATCCATGTGCACTTCAGAGGTGTTCACTCCTCCAATGCAGTTATGCTCTTTCAGTTTGCATGCTGCAAACCGCCTATGCTTTACTCTGCAAAATGTATAGTAGCATCACTATACTTATCTCTTTAATGCATTGCATACCAATTGCGGACAGTTCAAAAGCATGATTGCAGACATAAAAGAAGTTGATAAGAGCTAGGTTGTGGTAGTGCAGACAGTTATGGTTTGTCAGCAGCAGATCTAGGTACATTGGCACTGTTTCAACCCTACCAGACTCAACAATTAATTGTACTGAGCAACAACTTGTTGAAGAATGTCCATTTTAAAGTGGTTCCTGTGATTTTGAATGGTCACTGTGTGACCCACTGATGGTGTTGTGTGTGTGTTGTGTGTGTGTGTGTGAGAGAGCGGGTGAGACCATCTAGTGAACCCGGGGCACCCACTGGCTGGGTCTCTAAGAATAGCCACAGTGTTCTAGGGCGGGAAAGCCCCCGACGAATGACCTCGGCAGGGTAGACGGGCTCCGCGCTGCCTTTGGGAGCTTGATCGTGGGCTGCTGCTATTCCTGTCTCGGCCCGGCCCGGTCTGCATGCTTTCAGATGGAAATCTAAACAGTGGGCAGAACAAGCACTTCTCTCACTGGATCCCCCACCCTTGACCATGCCTTGTTCAGCATGGACCTGCAGTGTGAATGGCCCTCCTTCATGCGCGCCAGGGTTAACAGTCTTGCTGTCAAGCACTCTTTGAAAGATAATGCGAGAGATAAAGAACTGAAGGTGTTTTATGGGCCACCCTGACACCCTGCTGGGACACACAGTTGTCAAAGGGCAGAACGTGACTTTTTGAGGGTTGAAATATTTTTTTTGTTCTACACCCTCATTTTCAGACTGGACGCATTATGCAACTCTGACTTAAAACAAAAGGAAAGAAACTTGCTTGATAAGAGATGATAATTTGGCATACAGACACAAATACACAAAGAACAAAAAATGCTCAGGAGCTTAAATACCGTCCAGTTCCCGTCATGATCTATTTGGCTTTTATTACACACCGACTCGCTGTCTTTCACATATTCTTTGAAGTGTGTCTAATTTTAGGACGAACCATTAACACTGCCATCAATGTGTGATCTGTTAGGGTGTAGATCGACCCTGGCTAGATGTCTGCAAGTCATTAAATCACTGAATATACTATGGAAAACACTGAATGGACTGAATGGGCGGGACCCAGTGGTCATGCCAACGGTGATGTCATCCCTTTGGGGACACCATTCATGTTGTCTGAGATGCTCTCACATTACAGATAAGTGAATCATCCGACCCCACCCACCCCACCCAACTCCATGAGACCACCAGAGCCTCATGACCATAATCACAATTTCACAGCCCTCTACTAATGCACAGAGCTGAGACAGATGGACTCATACTCAACCACACCGCCCAATACACACCTGCACTTTTACTGTAAGTTATGAAGGTTTACAGGACCAAGATTTGTTGGTCAGTTCAGTAGTTTATCTGATCAGTGAATCATTGACATGAATTATGAGAACGGGACGATATTGACTTCCAATAGAGTGGTGCAGGTATGATGTCACTTTGTTGGCCAATCAACGTTAGCATCGCACTGGTTCCCTCGAGAAAAACCCAATAGGATTTTCCCATAGGCTTTTGGATTATCGCTAAAAACATGCTCTGTGATCAACAAGAGCTTGTCCATCAAGATAATTATCACAGATGAACACAACTTTTATTCATTTTGAAGCCTAAGTGCAGTCGTCAGAAGTAAAAAGCTAAAGGAAGGCTATAAACAGACTACTCCGCGGTCCCGCGATTTCAAAGTCAGCAACTCTTTCAGTTTTTATCTCAAAACATTTTCCCAGAAATGTTTTCCCGTTTGAGTTCGACTAGTTTATAAGAGCACATTTATGAGCATAATGAGGCTTAAAACACAGACTGAGCTGATGATGACATTTAATCTCCTCGACAGCCTTTGTAGTCCCTTTTAGCCACTTGTTAGCAACCGCTTTTTTCAAGACACGAAACCGCTTCAAAATATCACGAGTGGGGTATTGTATGTCGTAGAATAAAAACGTGAAAGTGTCTTGAGCTTGTGTTCACCACAGACCTTATTTCAGCCGTTTAATCAAAATCCCATTCAAAAAATACATTGACTTTGGCAAAAAGTGACCGGAAGTGCTAAAATGCGAACACGCTTCCGCTTTTTGCCTACGAAGTGATGTCATACCTGCATATGTAAACGTGGACAGAGTTTGATTGTAGGCTCAGCTTGCTTTCGCTAGTATGTTTGTTATGCTCTGTGATGACTGTCAATGATCATTTGAGTTCACAGAATACACCGTCCAGCTCCCTCAGTGGTAACTGCATGCAGATAAGATCTGTTGATGTAAAGCATGGAGATTAAAGTTATTTGTAAACCGTTCACTATCCTTTTGTTTCGGGTGTCCTCGCAGATATATGGTTTTGCCTAGTGAATCATTTTTTTTTAAGTGTAATTCAAATGAACGATACAGATTATTTACACGTTAACGGAAAGATAAACTCAAGATTTGATTTCCATAGCATGCTCAAACCCTCTATATTTGAACACACAGCTTGTAAGAGCTATCATTTGGCTTTTTGTCAGATCACCAGGGCCACATTTTTATTGTTTCTCAGGGAACTATGCATTTGTCACTAATGTAAAAACCTGTAATTCATTAAGCTGCTGTGTCATATTTTGTCCAAGTAAAACATGTTTCCTTTCTTTTGGCAGTTCTGGCCTTGTATCACCTAATGTGAAAATGGGCCTCTTCTCTAGTGAAAGAAGCCTCTGACGTCCAGCTGGCTCTAATGCGCAATTAAACACTGTAAATGGAGACTGCAGCATCTCGCTCTAATCGAATCACACAAGAGCACTACATTGTTTTTCTCCATTTAGACACTCTGCATAATGTATCACTGCAAATCCTTCCCCGTTCGAGTCAACCGGGGTAGTAGATCGGGAGAGGGAATGAGGTTAGGAGGGACAGCTGTTGTGCATTCCTGGCTGGGTCATGTCGTGATGTGGATCGACAACAGCGAGTGTAAACCCATACGGCGCCCAGGGCTGGCAGTTTAAAAACCGCGCGGAGATGCCAGAACATCTGGGTGTCAGTAGAAAAGCAGTCACAGACAGCTAAAAAAAAGACACAACGTGTTTGCTTTCCACAGTCTGGACTGTGCGTTTAGCTCCCAGACAAATTCATTGAGCCTGAGTCACAGTCGGACGTTTTTTGACAGCCACCAGTAATAGAATAATCACCCCTCACCGTACATCCAGCATGTCTTTGATCGCATTACGGTCCTTTCTGCGGACTCGTCGCTTGGCTCTGTGGCATTCTTTAGACCCTCAGGGGGTTTTCTAGTCCCTTTCTTTCTCCCAAACTGCCACCCCGGCAGTCCTAATTGGATCAGTGGAAGTCATCGGGTACTGTTTAACTCATCAAAGACCTCTCTGTGTCCTGCTGGGTGCCCACGAGCAGAGAGGGCGAGCTTCCCAACACTGCAGTGTCTGTTCGACACCCTGCAGCCTGCTGTGACATCATCACCCCTCTGCCACGACCTCTAACCCCTAACTATTGACCCCTGCCAACACAGACCCCCTCTGTCTGTGGCTGGAGATAGAGATGGGACAGCTTGCTGGGTGGAAGGGATTGTGGGATGGTGATCATTGATGTAGAATCTGACCTGTGTGTTAGCAGACCATCCTTGGCTCTGAGAGGCAGTCTAGGAGGTCAGGTTGGAGGTGGATGGTGTGCATATGGCCAGCAGACATGAAGGACAACTACGCTTAATTGTGTGATGCTCAGGCTGCTGGCTTTCTTGCTGTATATGATTATGTAACTCTTGCAGTCCACTGATTGACATTATCTCTGGAGAGTGATTTTGTGGAATTGAAACTGCAGATGCCTACATCTGAGATTCTGGGATTTTTCATTTATTTTTAATTTATTTACTTATTATTATTTCGATCATTTACGTGTTTTTTTAATCTTATTATTTACATTATTTTACATTTATTCAGGATTATTTTTAATGAATTCAACTTTTTTGTTTGTTTGTGAAATTTAGTATATCTGCAGTTATATAGTATATATAATTTAGTATATCTGCAGTTATATAGTATATATAGTTTAGTGTGTGTGTGTGTGTGTGTGTGTGTGTGTGTGTGTGTGTGTGTGTGTGTTCATTGTAATTCTATCCTGGTGGGGACTTCAACCTGACTGCACACCGACTCATGGGGACTCGTGTCACCGTGGGGACCTAAATTGAGGTCCCCATGAGGAAACAAGCTTATAAATCATACAGGATGAGTTATTTTTTAAATGTAAAAATGCAGCATGTCTCCTGTGATGGGTAGGTTTAGGAGCAGTGTGTGTGTGTGTGTGTGTGTGTGTGTGTGTGTGTGTGTGTGTGATGGGTAAGTTTAGGGGCACGGCCAGTGTAGGGCGATAGAAAATATGGTTTGTACAGTATAAAATGCATTACGCCTATGGAGAGTCCCCACAAGGATAGTAAACCAGACATGTGTGTGTGATGGGTGATGACATATTTTGTCTGTGTTTGGCCCAACAGATCTGGAGTGTGCGGATGTTCCTCTTCTGACTCCAGGAAGTAAAGAAATGATGTCACAGGCCCTTTTGGCCACATTCAGCGGCTTCACCAGGGAGCAACAGCGACTCTCCATCCCTAAAGGTCTTACTCTAAAGCACTAACATCTAAAAAAAAAAAAAAACGCTCTCTACCTGTCTAGAGTAAATGTCATATCTGTGTTTCTTAGCTTATTTCTGTTGCTCTCTCTCTTAAAGGGAAAGTTCACTTAAAAATGAAAGTACTGTCATAATTTACTCACCCTTATGCTGTTCCCAACGTATGACTTTCTTTCTTCCATGGAACACAAAAGGAGATTATACGGGTTTGGAAAAACATCAGGGTGAGTAAATAATGACAGAAGTTTAATTTTTAAGTGAACTTTCCCATTAAAAGACACATTAAAACACTCACTGACTTTGCTAATGACATTAGATATATTTTCCTACTTATTCTTATGTATCAGATTAATATGAGGAGGAAATGACAGATGAAAAAGAGATGGAAAAGCAATGCATTTTTCCTAGTTTCTGGCTCTTTATTCTGTAGCACTAGGCTGTTTTTAAAAGGGCACAATCGGATTGCCTAAAAAGAGATCTTGCTAGATATACACATTGCACTCTGAAGCAGCAGAGGTTATGAATTATGTCTCCTAAACTATGGAATACAACAAGATGGCTTTAATTGCTCTGTCTAGGGTGGCTGAAGTCTGTGTCGAGTCTGCCTCTGTCTGGAAATAGCTGCATGCAGTGAGCATGTGCACAGTGGATAGACAGAGATAGAGTTGGTGTGCAAGCTAAAATTACAGCTGTTTCAGATTGTCCCATCATGGCATCAAATTTATAGCAAAGTCAGCTGATCATTTCCTATAAGCCACCGGACATGCGACTAAAATATTGTATGCATCAGCTTTACTGATATAGCAACTGACTTAACAGACGTTTCTGTAGTTGATTATGAACAATACAATATATGATGCAATCTGCATATGCATGTAACACTGAGATGTCTTTTGACTTTTACCACTCTAGACCCCCGCGAGTGGACCGAGGCCCACGTGAGAGAATGGTTGACCTGGACGGTCAATGAGTTCAGTCTGAAGAACGTGGACTTCCATAAGTTCAGCATGGACGGGGCCAATCTCTGCGCACTGGGCAAAGAGAGATTCCTGGACCTGGCTCCAGACTTTGTGGGCGACATCCTCTGGGAGCATTTAGAGATGCTGCAGAAAGGTAGACATCCTCACCGCCTCGACAACTGCACTACCGGCAAACTGTGTTATTTTAGTAGCGATAAAATGCTTAATATTTTAAAATAGACTTAATTGTAATATCTTGTGTTTTTGGATTTTCTATTTGATCTATTTGAAAGTCTGGAATCTGAGGGTGCAAAAAAAAGCGAAATATTGAGAAAATCGCCTGTAAAGTTGTCCAAATAAAGTTCTTAGCAATGCATGTTACTTATAATAATAATACATTTGGTATATTTGCAGAAGGAAATTTACTAAATATCTTCATGGAACATGATCTTAATATCCTAATGATTTTTGGCATAAAAGAAAAATCGATAATTTTAACCCATACAATGTATTGTACAAATATACCAGTGCGTACAATTTATTATATTAATGCCATTATTCTTAATGTTAGATTTAGACATAAGCATAATATAATTTATATTAAATTAATAATTATTATATTTTAATGTAAACATATATTATAAAATATTAATAATTAATATTGTATTTTAGTTATACTATAGCTCCACCATTAGTAATGTCTGTAGGCTGTTTATGGTTGCCAAACAGCTCGACTCATTAATATAGAATATCAATAACCATATAGAATCCGACTGACGTACAGTCACAGGTGTGAGTCTATCCAAAACTCAGATGCAGTTCATCCTTTCAGAATGTCGATTAGTCATTTTATTTATATTTAAGCGTAAGATAAGCAGTGCAGTAAATCATCTTCAGGAGAGTTTCTAGATTTGATATGCTGTGATTTGTCATGTCAAATGCTGGAAGCATGTGTGAGGTGTCCCATTGTGAAACCTGTAACGTAAACGCCCCTCTGACACGCAGATCAGTAGTTCCTGTTGTATTGCCTCGCACAATCTAATGTTATTTAACAGATTCGGCTTCGAAGGTGTGCATAGGTTCAGTGATGTGTGTTGTTTTCTTCACACAGAAGACCCGAAGCATTTCCCCATCAACGGTCTGACCTCCAGTTTCCAGGAATCCCGCTACCCCTCAGACTACTTTTTCAGTGAGTATCTGCCATTTCTTTCAGTTTGCGTGATCACGGTACCTGAGTACACGTCACCACTTCTGCCATGACTATAATAGGAGACGTCTGTGAAGGAGGTTAAATATTCCTTAAAGGGATAGTTCACCCTTAAACATTTCAATTCTGTCATCATTTTCTTGGGATATGTTAAATAATGTTGGTAACCAGACAGTTGATGGCACCCATTGACTTCCATAATAGGGGAAAAATAGTATGGACGTTAATGGGGTCCATCAACTGTCTGGTTACCTGCATTCTTCAAAATATCGTCGTTGTGTTCAACAGAGGAAAAAAACTCATACAGGTTTGGAACAACTTCAGGGTGAGTAAAAGATGAACTATCCCTTTAAGTGAGTGTTACATGTAAAACATTATGAAATGAGTACAAACAATTAAATATCTAATATCGACCGATACAATAAAACATATCTAATAGATTCACTGAAGCTCTCAAATCAAACATGCCAACTATGGTGCAGGTTGGAAATCATATCTTTTAAATTCTAATTTATCATCTCAGTTTATTTTGCTTCAAGTAATGATTTTTTTTATAGCATAATAGCCCTGGTGCAGACAGCCTTTGGTCTCTATGAACTGTCATTTATGGAAAAGGTCTATGTAAATACCCTTCTTTTTTTAAATACAAGTCTGTCTTCTCTTCGTCTTCCTTTCCTCCAGACTATGGCATTGAGCATCCTCAGTGTGTCCCTCCCTCCGAATACTCCGAGCCGAGCTTCATAACCGAGTCTTACCAGACCCTTCACCCGATTAGCTCAGAAGACCTGCTGTCACTCAAATACGAGAGCGAGTATCCAAACGTTATACTGCGAGACACACCTCTCAATCCACTGCAGGGAGACTATTTTTCAGTCAAACAGGAAGTTGTGTCACCCGACAACATGTGTGTGGGTCGCATTAGCAGAGGTGAGTATGGGCCAAAGGTCATGTTTCAGTGCTTTTAAAACTGTGAGTTCATGCAAGATAATGTTGGCGGCATCGTAATAAAAGCTAAATCCCCTCGTCTCAGATGCATGTTTACAATCTCCCATCAGGGCTTAAATTCATCCCCATCACCCGCGCAGTGATCAGCAGTGTGTGGTCTTCAAAACCAAGTCTGTCACGACATTCTCCTCTCGCATTACTGCAGTTGTGAGGGAGTTGCCAGGGAATGAAGTAGACCGTTGGGTTTATTTGTGGTTATATCATACACCATCTCAAGATGCTCTCGACTGCGGTGGGGGAAAAGGAGAGAAAAACAAAGATGTTTGCTTCAAAGTGAGAGAAGTTTGAAGCCACAGAGCGCTAGTAGCCGTCTTTTGTGTCAGCGCGTCCTTGTGAGGTTACGATACTGGGGTACGAGGTGTTTTTGTGAACCTTAGGTTCTCGTAAGGAGCGAGAGGTGTAAAGCGTGAAAAGAGCGTTCCGGTTTCTCATGAAGTAACTTTGGTTTCACTCCCACTCGTTGAATAAACAGCCTGCCTCGCTCTTCGTGGTCTAACCGTCATGCAGCTGAACAAATGATCGAGATTTGGATTGGACATTGAGATTTGTCAAAGTCGCTTGTATATTATTAAACAACGCAGAGATTTGGGCTTTCGCCCTCTAGGTACACGCAGGCTTTATGTGCAGTAAATCCCAGCTTTGGCAACGGCGCTGTGTTTTTTCCTGCGTGGGAAAGTATTTGTGGTGCCACCAAACTCACATGTGGCTTCAATTTTTCAATTGAAGATTTCAGGATCAGGCCCAGCTCTGTATTATCCTTCATTCTGTAATTGACATTCAATCGAGACCTGCCTTTTATCTCTCCAGTTTAGCCAAAAATAGAGAAGCAATTTGTTTAGATTTTCGTCCAATTAGAGAAAACCCAAATATTTCCACATGGATATTGTGTAAGAGAAACACAGTGTGGTGTGGAGCAGTTCTGGATTTTTCCACGTGGTTGGGTCTAGACCGCTTGTGAACTTCCCTGGCTGGTGTAGTCGCTGAGCACTTTGCACCCTCTATAACCGAAGGCATTGGGGTTTGGTTAGAAACATGAGACCAGAGTCCTCATTTATTCCACCAAAGTCATCTTTCATCAAATGAGCAGCTGCTTTGTTGTTATGATGTCACTTAAAATAATTAATCATACGTGATAATTCTGCATACATCTTTATAAATGAGGACTGTGTTCTTTAAAAGAAAAGTCTGTCATAAGTCACTGTTCTGTGAAGATATTTTGAATCATGTGCATGCTCCTCTTTTCCATACAACATGCACTGGGTTAAAATTATGGAAGCTTGTTTCCGCCATGAAAAATGTCACAATTCTGACTATTTTCCTCACAACTGAGTTATAAAATCAGAATTGTGAGAAATAAAGCCAGAATTACAATATAAACTTGCAATTGCGAGAACTATTCAGAATTGAGAGTTATAAATCCAGAATTGCAGAAAATAAAGCCAGAATTGGTAGTTATAAAGTCAGAATTGGGAGATATGAACTCAAAATTGTGAGAAATAAGTCCAGAATTGCAATTATATACTCAGAATTGCGAGTTATAAAGTCAGAATTGTGAGACGTAAACTCGTAATTAAGAGAAAAAAGTCTAAATTGTGAGAGAACATTTGTAATTTTTTATTCAGTAGCGAAACAAGCTTCCATACAAAACCCTGTCTGTTTGAAAATGTGGAATGGAAAATGCCTGTGAATAATCTTTAATAACGCTGAAATCTCAATCTCAGGTAAGCTGGGAGGTCAAGATTCGTTCGAGAGCATCGACAGCTTCGAGAGCTGTGACCGGCTGACGCAGTCCTGGAGTAGTCAGTCGTCGTTCAACAGCCTGCAGAGAGTTCCCTCCTACGACAGCTTCGACTCGGAGGACTACCCCACCGCACTGCACGGACACAAACCAAAGGGCACCTTCAAAGACTACGTGCGGGAGCGCTCGGACCTCAGCAAGGACAAACCCGTCATCCCGGCAGCTGCGCTCGCTGGGTACACAGGTCAGCATTAACCCAAGTTCAGCCACTCATCTGAGCTCCGACTCGTTTGGGTTTGTTGCATAAGACAGAAATATATATTCAAGTTTGAAAATCATACTCAAAGGACAGAGATGACAACTTTATGAAAGTATACTCTGAGAAATGTCTGAGCATGTTACAATGGTTTTATTATCTTTGTCTGGGTTTGTCCATAGTTGACCCAAATTTGGGTTAAAACAACCCAGCATTTTTTAGAATGTATGATTATATTATAAATGGAATATCACACCACGTCATATAAAAATCCATATATGGTATTCCATATATCATACCATAAATCATAATATTTATCAACGCACATACCATATCATGGATGGATGGATAGATAGATAGTCATATGCAATAACGTATGGTTTGATGGTTTGAGATATGATGTGGTATACAGTATATGTCAAACCATAAATTATACTATTTATCATATCACAAGACCTGTCATATACAAAGTCATATGATATGATGTATAATATGATATATGGAATATTGCATGCCATGTCATATACTGTATACCACATATCAAATTTCATATGTTATTCCATAAATCATACTATTTATCATATCACATAAAAAAACATATGTTATTTGATCATATCATATTTATCATATTTCATACCATGTACTGTGTTCTTCCATATATTTTATCACAACCCATGTCATATACCTACATGCGTCATGAAATGAAATCTCTATAATGAAAAAATGAATACTGCAATTAGGAAGCATTTGGAATCGCAAGTACGTGCGTGTTTCCTGCTAAACGAGGTGCCTTGTTTTGTGTTACTGGGACGTAGTTGCTACTGGATCAGTGAAAGGGTGTCGTGCACCAGTTTTGAATGCATTGATGCACTTCGTAACCGCAGAGCCACATTTGTTACACGACTGTAAGAATGTCATCGCAGTCTTTTTCTCAGCACAACTGTTCTGCAGTGGCTTCTGCGAGCTGCTCGTGTACCCGGCAAACATGCCACACCCCGGCTTTCTTCAAGTGAAAAAAGAGGCAGGCGTTCTCTCTCCCTCCCTCTGTCGCTTTTGTCGCTGCCACCAGCTCTCCGTTTCTTTCCCCGCTGTTTTCATCTTGTACTCCTTATCTGCGGCCCACATCTCAACCCATTTCCCAGGTCGTCTTGGCAACAGCACAAAGTGATAGCAAGCCTTGTGCACTTAAGATGAGAGCTCCTTTATCGGGCCATCTTTGAGGGGCTTTTTTAACCTTGTGCCATACGTCTCAAACCTACCTGCTCATGTCATATATCTGAAAATGCAGCAGAAAAAAACAAACACTCCCCTACCGTAAAAGAAAGAACACAGGGCCCACTCGCTGTGTGTGGCGCATTTCATTTCTATTTTAGGATCCTTTGAGCTTATAAAGAACCGTTTTGCACGCACCTGAGCTGGTTGACATGCGGCATTCTCTAGATCTGAGCTAAAAAAAAAAACATGACGTATTATGGATGTTTTATGCAGTAGATTGCAAATCGTGCATGTGTTTATATCTGTTTTGTTGTGTTTGTTTATGTGCATATGCACAAGACAAAAATATTGCAAGAAATACATTTAAATGGGCTGAACTACCTGTTTTTTTTACTAGCATTACCCGCAGTGTCAACACAACAGTCTTCAGAGTTCAGAGATGAGCTAGATAAAGCCAGCAAGTGACAAAAAAGATCCACTTGCTCGCAGAGCTCTGAGGTTTTCGTGTTTGTCGTCATTAATCACATATGCAAGTGCAAATCCATCAGATCTGTGAGGAGAGCAACACAACCACAGCCCGCAACACACTTTCTTCAGCGACGGCTGATTTTTAACTTCATAGGGCGGCTTCCTCATGCTGACACACACGCACACATTAAAGGGACAGTTCACCTAAAAAAATAATAAACTCATCATTTGCTTGTAGACCACTGAAGGATATTAAGCAGAATGTTCACCCTGTTTTTTGAAAGTGAATAGAAACTGGAGTGGTCAAACTCCAAAAATGACACCCAAAAACAAAATGCCATACAAGTACTTTATATGACTATAGACTCCATTTCAGTTCTTCAAAAACAATATGATGGCTTTGTATAAAAAATAGACCAAAATTATGGTTTTAAGACACTTAAAAAAAAACAATGACATTTGACATCACTGCAGTGTAAATAAAAGTCATCAGTTGACTTAAAGTGAGAAAACTAGTTGCCTTAAAATTAGGTAAATAAACCATGCATAACTCATAAATGTTCAATTATGCATGATTGAATACTTTGGTTTCACTTTGTTTAATGGTCCCTTTAACACATTCTGTAGACTATAAGTAACTTTGCACCTACATGTCTACCAACTCTCATTAGTGTGTAAGATGAGTATTAGTAGACTGGTAGGGTTAGGGTTAGAATAAGTTGACATGTTCTTGCAAAGTTACTTATAGTCAGTAGAAAGTCTGTTGGAGGACCATCACAATAAAGAGTTTGCATATATTAAGCAGAGAGTCTATTAATACTCTAATGAGAGTTAGCTGACATGTAGGTGCAAAGTTATAGTCAACAGAACGTTCAAAAGGGACCATCAACATAGTGTTAGCAATAATTTGAAGGCATTTTTATAAAATAAAAAAATTCAGTCAACTGATCACTTTTGTTGTGTTTTGGAGCTCACTATTCACTTGTATTGTATGAAAAAGTGCAGCGTGAACATTCTGATAAACATCTTCTTTTGTGTTCAATGAAAGAAAGAAAGTCACACATATTTGGAACGACATGACTGTGAGTAAACTATTTATCCACCCACAAATATTTATTTATTTTAGTGCGAACTATATCCCTGTAAGCCCAATGCTTTAGATCCAAGTTGTTTTCTACTTCATGAAATCCTCGCCTTTGCTTGTAATCATGCTCTCTCTTCAAGAAAAGTGGCTTTAATGTACTTTTAAAGCTTTGCTGAAAGTCAGCGCTGGATTTGTGTCAGTCTGAGGGTTTGGTTTAGGCATGTAGAGGACAGACCGATTGCTTTCCATTCCCGGCTCCTTTGGGTCTAATGAGGGTGTGTTACAGTAGCCGTGCTTATGGAATGTGTTTTAATGCATTTACCTGATTACTGCATTGATCCAGATGAGTGATTCTGGTGATTCAAATGTTTAGGAGACAAAGAGAGGCAGGCAGACAGAGAGTGAGAGGGTTAGAATGAACTGTTGAATTGTTGATGAGATAATCTGTTTCAGAATTGCATTAGTGTTTTATTGCATTATCGGCAAGGATATTTTTAGCCGGATATAACGCACAGTGAGGAATTCACTAAGAATAAGTTGTGACTGTGCTGTTATCACCATTTATGATTGTGATTTACCAGCCAAATAATTAGGTAACTGGATTAATGTAGCATGCAATCTCTGCCGAAAGTAAAAGTGTGACATTTAATCATAAAATGTCATAAAATAAGCCTAGTTTACAAAAAAGGATGCATAGAAATTAGGGGTTGCACCAGTATTATTATTTTTTGTTGCATTTTTGCTGAAAACAATAAACATCCTAAATCCTAAATAACTAAATTGAAATGCTACTATTGAATTTAGGTATCACAACATTATAATGAACACTATAAAAAAAGAATATTAATTTGCTTTGAAGTGACAGCAGAGGTAATGTGGACATTAAAATGAGCATGCACAATGAACTATCCAATATTAATAGCCTACAAATTAATTAGTGCAGGGCTTGATGTTTGCAGGGAATTAGAGTCTTCTCTTCACTGTTGTTTTGCAGTAGGTGTGATATGAAGGGACGGTTCATTTTAATGCACACAAACCACAAGATGAACAAAAGCCAAAACTTATCTCGGCGGGTACAAGAGCTGCTCTGCTGCTGCCTACACACTGTGAAGCCCTAGCAGGAGAGATCTCGCTCTATAGGTCAACACGACCGCATAAACCCTTCACGCTAGTCCTTAAATCGCTTCTCACAATCAAGTGCATTAAGATGCACGGTTGCAATATTTCAAATGCCTCCTTAAATATGTCACCATGCAGAAAGGCATAAAGACTTTAAAGTTGACCCCATCACAGTTAGTGACGAGTGCAATATTAAAACTTGTGAGGAAAAAAAGCTCTTGTTTTGCAGATGGCCGCCAAGGGCTTCTCTCTCTCACACCCACACAGCCGTTCACACACATGTAGACATCACACACATGTGTGCTTTCAAATGCATCCGGGCGACATGCAGACATATACATCACGGCTCGCGTGATCAAACGCTTTTACAGCCAGATATTTAGCCTTGGGGAAAAATCCAAATTATGTCAGAGGTTTGGAATTCACATAAAGAGTCCAAAGCTCAAGTAGGACATGGTGCAGTAGCCAGTCAATACTCCATTGTGTCTCTGTTTTCATGCAGAGTGACATTACACTAATGGCATGTGAAACTCCGTTTGGACTGTGATATGCAATCTAACATTTCTTTTATACTTGATGCAGTATGCAATGTAGAACTGAAAGAGTCTATAATGGTAATAATATAGTACTTTGACATAATTATGATGCATACTGTATATGACTCTTGAGATCAATGGGCATTTTGTTGTCAAGATCCTCCATAGGATTGCATTAAGTTGTGGTATTGTTTCTCCATTCAGGCAGCGGACCCATACAACTCTGGCAGTTTCTGTTGGAGCTCTTGACGGACAAATCCTGCCAGTCCTTCATCAGTTGGACTGGAGACGGCTGGGAGTTCAAGCTCTCTGACCCTGATGAGGTGAGGAGTTTTACAGTCAACATGATGTATGTGTAGTTGGGGAAGCATGTTACAAAAGTATAAATGGATACATTTTTTTTTTTTTTTAATGGGACTATGCAGGGCTATTATAGTTAACTGAATCTAAAACCATAAAAAGATTAACAGAAATAAATATATTTTAAAAACTTATTTCAGCTAGCTGGCAGTGCAACATTTCTTATTTTTATTTAGTTTAACAATGTGCTAAAATAACTATAACTGAAGATTTTTAATTACTATATTGATGTGTTAAAACGTATACAAATAACGAAAAACACACTGTAAAACAGTTTAATTAAAAAAATGTTGATTCAACTTAAAAAAAGTAAGTGTTCATGCTGCTTTAATTTTAAGTCAACTCAAATATCCAAGTTCTCACAGTACAACTTCACATTTCAAGTTGACTACACTTAACATTTTAAGGCAGCACAAACACTTTAAATTGAAACAACATTTTTTTTTAGTGTAAAAACAAAACAAAAACAAAAATTCAATATACGAATAAGAACTATAGAATTATCTCAATGATACTAATTAGAGATGTCATTGAAATGCTTTGCATATTTAAATAGCATGGTCAATGTGGAAATCATTTTGTTTTAGAGATTGACCTTTTTTTGTACAACCTATACAATAACAGAACATTTTTGGTGACACTTTATTGTGATGCTCCCCAACAGACATTTTAAGTAACTTTGCAAGTACATTTCATTGTAATCTACTAACCCCTTATTCTACTAACCCTAACCTAACTGTCTACTAATACTCAGATGATTAATAATGAGTTAGTGGACATATATAGTTCAGTCATGAAACACTAGAGGCACCACATGGCACAAGCTGATTGGCCTCTGTCGATCCTGCAGCCAATGAGATTGCTTACTCAACATTTAAATAGTTTGGTTCAGTGTTTGCTGTTAGTCCTACAGCGAGTTCATCTGAACTCCTCCACCTCCCCAGCTCCACCTGCCTAGATCTGAAACAGGATTAATATATGTCTATTTATGCAGCAGCAGCAGATCTTACATATTCACATCAGTGTGTCTTTGTATCTATTAGCAGTAGCAAGTCCATATTTACTCTGCAGTGTAGCAAATCTAGTCCGCCGATACCAATACATTAACATATTCAGTAACATGCTATTCCAAAAGTTGTCATCATGATTGAAATGTAGTTGACATAAAGTGTCTTTTGGGCTGTTGTTCTTCATAGACCAGTGTCATTTATCATTTGAAAACCAATTATTGGTCTATCTCAAGTGTATGTGATACAATCACTATACCACCACTGTAAGTGAGAGCTCATGGTTGCACTCGCCATAGAATCTCATTAACAGACAATTCAGTATTTTGCAAATTATTCTTTTTATGGGTTTCTAATCCTTACCCCTGTCTCCCTGACCTCTAGGTGGCACGTAGATGGGGAAAGAGGAAAAACAAGCCCAAGATGAACTACGAGAAGTTGAGTCGTGGTCTGCGCTACTACTATGACAAAAACATCATCCACAAGACGTCCGGCAAGCGCTACGTCTACCGCTTTGTGTGTGACTTGAAAAGCCTGCTGGGATACACTCCCGAAGAGCTCCACACCATGTTAGATGTCAAGCCTGACACGGACGAGTAACGTTTGGACGGGGAGGGGGAATGGCTGAAAAAGTCCCTCACAGACCCTGGAAAGAAAAAAGAAAAACGGGTCGTCCATTTTCGGGTCCAATCACATTCCATCTTAACACTTAGTCGTGGTCCAGTCTTGTTTTGAGCTCATACGGGACACAAAAGGAAGCATCAAAACATTTACCAAAGTTTAGAATCTGTAGACTTTGTGCGTCTGTATTGTTTATAGTTCTGCGGGAAGGGAAAACTCTAAGTTCAGGTAGAACTGCCGTTTTGTCCCAGTAGCACAAACACCGGGAAGGAACAGAGGACAAAGAGATGGACATTTCTTGGACTGAATGCTCCTGTTAATAAACACATTGCCAAAATTAGAGACAAGAGGAATATCGCAGAAATATTTACAATTATGTTACTTACTGTTTCTGTCTCCTTGCATACCCACCAGGAGGAAGTGAGTTCTCAGCCGGACCAAAATAACATTTTTAAAATTTTAATTTTATTGTTTCTTAAAGACCTGTATGTGTCAGTATTAATTTGTGGAGAGACCAATCGTATTGAGATGCTGTCTGGACAGAGATTGCACCGTTTTGTACATTTTCATATGCAGAAGATGAAGGTTTATTGAAGTCAAACTGTGCTTAGATATTCTCTCCGCTTCTTTTAAGGTCACAATCGGTTTTGGGTTGCTCTTACCGCAATGTCCATGGCTGAAAACGCCCTCAAAATAGATACCATAGTCTCACCCTTTTCAGTTGAAAGAGACGTACCTCAGTCAAACTGAGAGACACATATGAAAGCAGCCGTTTGGCTTCTCAACGGTGACACGCACACGTTTGTGGTGAAAAAGAGTGCGTTTATGACACCACTGGTGTTGTTTCATCACTTGTGTTAAGACAAAAGACATCAAACATTTCTTGCCTTGGGTTGTTTGTACATCAAGTCTTTTTCATAAAGTCTTGCCTTAATATAGCACATCATGTTTATGAACTTACTGTGTTTTCTCAAGGTAAACTGAAACATGTGTAGGAAGGTGACAACCAAAATGTCATTCAACCGGGCCTCTTCGCAATCAAACGGTTTGCTGGCAGTGCTAGACTGAACCGAAAACCATGAACTCGAGACGTTTGAGAACGCGTTACGTGCCGTGTAAGGTGTTTTAACCTTAAAAACCATCTCAGCATGCATCTGGATTGTCAAAGTACGTGAGATGGATTTTGCAGCGCAAAAAAAAGGGGTCTTTTATTTTTGAGATGGTTTGTGAAAGTGGCTGTTACTGGTAGTGGCGGATGCAATGTTAATTAACATAGGAGGACCACCAGATCATGCTGATACTTTCGGCAGCTTTAAAGATGATGGCGTGTGCTACTACACCCGTCACCAGTTCGAAATGGCAGTACGTTTCGTAATGGTTTGTTTAAATGCAGTATTATAGTCATTGAACTGTTTTAGTCATCGCTGAGTGTGACTTAAGCCAGAGTTATATTGCAGTGTCCATTAAATGAATAACACACTTTAAATGTAGTTATTTGCAGAAGCATTGACACTGACATGTAAAGTACCAGTATTTTCAGTACTTTTAAAGGCTAGATGCCGTCTTCAGCGCAGCGTTTCGACTGTTTCACTGTGTGGGAAGGGTCTCGTACACAAGACCTTGTGGGAAAAGCCAAAGTAAAGAACGTTCTTCTAAGAAAACAAATCGTACTGTTTACAGAGGCAGATGCTACCCATCCTGATTGGTGGAGCTTTGGGATTGTCTATTTTTACAGATAACATTTCATAAAATTGCTAGATTAAAAGATAAACCATATTCACAAGAGCTCGGAATAAAGTCTCGTTTTAGTCACACCGTCCTGCCGTGAACAGCAACACAAAGGGGTACATCACCTGAACAAGCTAAAACGTCTAATATCAAGAGAACATGTTCATGACAGAAGAAAGCGTGATTTAGTTAAAGCCCACAGTGATGTTTCCTGACATTATTCTTAAACCACACCGAAAGCCAGCGACATGTTGCATGGAAACAAGGTCATAATGCAGTCTTTGTCCTGATTGTAAAAAGTGATGCATTTGTGTGAAAATGAACACTTTTGACAGATGCAGACATGTTGTTTTTTTATTTCCCCACAATTTTGCCTTATTTTGTATATTTTATATTTCTGTATTTTTTGTTAAAATGAGAATTTTAATGTATTTAGTTCACAAACATTTTGATATTTTTCAATAATTTATATTTTATAAACTTTGAAATATGAGATGCAGACAGCTGGTGCTTTCGTGGGAAAAAAATAAATAAAATAAGGTAGCGCAGGACAAAATGTAGCGATTTTTTTTTCTTTTATATGAAAAAGAAAATAAAAGACAAAAAACAAGAAAAGTTGAATTTAAGGAATTTAAAGACCTGTCTGCTTATACAGTTCTGTATAGATAAGGCTGATGCTGGCCCATCATTATGTTCCGCTGGAGAGTTTTATAAACAGTAGCTTCTATTTCTTATTGTACTTTAAATTGTTATGTTATTAAAATATATGTGGAGAAAATGATCCGTGTGCTGCTTCTTTTTTTGCAATAATGCTGAATCAAAAGTAGCACGAAGGAAGACCCACCCATGGCTCATAATAACGCAGGTATGAAGTTGCTAACGCATGCACATCTTCACCTTGCTCTCTCTGTGCAGCGCTCTGCAGGCTTTGCGGCAGATATGTGGTTTTGTTTATTATGAGTCTTGGTTAAATGAGCAGCTCCTTTCTTTCATTGCTAATCATCATACATACCACAGCTGCAGTTTTTCATCAAGCAAAATCTATCACATCACGGAAAGACAGGCTTTTACCTTTGATTCTCGTACTTAAGATTTGCGTGCAGCCGCCATACGGGGCTTTTTATGAGTTCTGAGGAAGGGGACCGGGAATATGTTCATTTGCGGTAGATCGTGTCTAAATAAAGCCCACTGATGTAAGAACTGAAGCAGGCACAACCAGTCCATTCACAAGTCTGCAATTTACAAATGGCTGCCTGATCTCATGAAAATGCATATCTTTAGCACGAATTGTATTTATCGTGTGATACGTGCATATATTACACAGTTTTCGTGTGCATATGATACACGCTTTATAACGTGTTATATGCACTCACCCCACACCACTAAACCTACCCAGTGGGGTGACAATGTGTATCATATGCACGTAAAAACTCATTTTGGCGTATAAATCGCACAATAATTCATGCTACAGGTCCTTCTAAAAAAATTAGCATATTGCGATAAAAGTTCATTATTTTCCATAATGTAATGATACAAATTAAACTTTCATATGTTCTAGATTCATTGCACACCAACTGAAATATTTCAGGTCTTTTATTGTTTTAATACTGATGATTTTGGCATACAGCTCCTGAAAACCTTAAGCTCATCCAGAGTGTTGGGTCTTGCGTCTCTCAACTTTCTCTTCACAATATCCCACAGATTCTCTATGGGGTTCAGGTCAGGAGAGTTGGCAGGCCAATTGAGCACAGTAATACCATGGTCAGTAAACCATTTACCAGTGGTTTTGGCACTGTGAGCAGGTGCCAGGTCGTGCTGAAAAACGAAATCTTCATCTCCGTAAAGCTTTTCAGCAGATGGAAGCATGAAGTGCTCCAAAATCTCCTGATAGCTAGCTGCATTGACCCTGGCCTTGATAAAACACAGTGGACCAACACCAGCAGCTGACATGGCACCGCAGACCATCACTGACTGTGGGTACTTGTGTTTCCTTCTCCCCAGTCTTCCTCCAGACTCTGGCACCTTGATCTCCGAATGACATGCAAAATTTGTGCGACAGTCCAGTGCTGCTTCTCTGTAGCCCAGGTCAGGCGCTTCTGCCGCTGTTTCTGGTTCAAAAGTGGCTTGACCTGGGAAATGCGGCACCTGTAGCCCATTTCCTGCACACGCCTGTGCACGGTGGCTCTGGATGTTTCTACTCCAGACTCAGTCCACTGCTTCCGCAGGTCCCCCAAGGTCTGGAATCGGTCCTTCTCCACAATCTTCCTCAGGGTCCGGTCACCTCTTCTCGTTGTGCAGCGTTTTTTGCCATACTTTTTCCTTCCCACAGACTTCCCACTGAGGTGCCTTGATACAGCACTCTGGGAACAGCCTATTGGTTCAGAAATGTCTTTCTGTGTCTTACCCTCTCGCTTGAGGGTGTCAATGATGGCCTTCTGGACAGCAGTCAGGTCGGCAGTCTTACCCATGATTGCGGTTTTGAGTAATGAACCAGGCTGGGAGATTTTAAAAGCCTCAGGAATCTTTTGCAGGTGTTTAGAGTTAATTAGTTGATTCAGATGATTAGGTTAATAGCTTGTTTAAACCTTTTCATGATATGCCAATTTTTTGAGCTGTATGCCAAAATCATCAGTATTAAAACAATAAAAGACCTGAAATATTTCAGTTGGTGTGCAATGAATCTAAAATATATGACATTTTAATTGTATCATTACATTATGGAAAATAATGAAATTTTATGACAATATGCTAATTTTTTTAGAAGGACCTGTATATACGTATTTCATGAGAACGTGTTGCCTCTCCTTAGCATTGTTTGTCCTCTCCATCAGGATCCAAAGAAGCTTTCTTGACTGTATAATATGGGATAATACTGCCAACGCATAAAAAGCACACATACAGAGGGATCCAAAAGTCTGAGGGTACAAAATCTAATTTAAACTCTGGGTTTCACTTTGTTTAATGGTCCCTTTAACACATTCTGTAGACTATAAGTAACTTTGCACCTACATGTCTACTAACTCTCATTAGAGTGTAAGATGAGTATTAGTAGACTGGTAGGGTTAGGGTTAGAATAAGTTGACATGTTCTTGCAAAGTTACAGAATGTTCATAAAGGACCATCAACATAAAGTGTTTCAGAAATAAACCATTTTTGTGAGTTTCAAAATGTGGAAAAACTTTTCTGTACATCACGTGACTGCTTTGTACAGTTCTTGTTTCTGAAAGAGACAAAACCAAATACTAGACAGTTTGAAATGCATGAAATTGTTATGCTGATTGTAATTCGTATCGTTCACATAAATGTCAGGGGATTCACCTCGAAGGTACAGGTAATAGATTTCACTATTTAGCTGAAAGTCTTTGTACGGGTTACACTTCTGTGGAAAGAAGGAGTCAGTGGTTTGTGCGTAATCAGAGCACAGGTCAAGAAGTGATTCGACATGCTATTTTGTGTGCAGTGTGTCTGGAAATGTCCATGTTCTGAGGTGAGAATTACTCAGGACTTTTCTTAGTCTGTCATGTTGGTGGTCAGACATTCTGCTAATCAGCGTTTTCTATTTAGAGATATTTCATATTCTGTTATACTCTGTGTAGATGTAGTTTCTGTCTTTGACATTTGGATATGAAACATTCATTGGCAGGTTCAATTTTTATTCCAGGGCAACACAAAAACTATAGGTTTAATTCTCACTATTAACTATTTGCTTATTATCATGCATATTACAAAGATATCGGCTGTTTGTTATTACTTATAAAGCACATATTAATGCCTTATTCTGCAAAGTTACTTAGTCACACTTTAGATCACTATTAACTACCACTTTTACCTCAATAAACTCCTAATTACTGCTTATTAATAGTTAGTAAGGTAGTTGTTAAGTTTAGGTATTGGGTGATTAAGGGATGTAGAATATGATCATGCAGAATAAGGCATTAATTAGGGATGCACCCAAATGAAAGATATCTAAATTCAATTTTTTAAATAATATTTAAGAGCCTGATTAAAAAAAATAAAATAAAAAAGTCTCACCATTAAAGCCATGTCCCAAGCACACAAATATTATGATGCTCTCATTATAATTGTATGTAGCCTATATTACAGACTTACGTTGCACATGTTGCATTCACTTTTGAAGTGATTCCAAACATATTCCAAACAATTCAAAACCATTTTAACAACACACAAGTGCACATCTAAAGTGTCTCAGCTGAAGGAAATAATACATTCTTTATCAGCTTTAATATAACGGCCAAATATTCATCGGGCCAATACTAATAACATAAAAAAACTAAAAAAACATATATCTGCCAATAACGACGTGGTGGCCTATATATCGTGTATCGTAAAATAATAAATCTGTATGAAAATGGAAAAAGTACTGGCAGTTTATTTTCTGGACCAGTAAATTTACGGACATTTCCGTTGACCCTAACTAACATATAGAACGCAATGAAGTTTAAAATTCTAAAGGTAAAACACCTATACAAAATAAATATGGAAAATTATGTTAAAATAATACAGTACATTGTGCCCTTTTTTTACGGATTTTTTTTTTAAGCGTGTGGCATTAATATGTGCTTTATACTTACTAATAAACAGCCAATGCTAGTCATATGCAAGCCAATAAGTAACTAGTTAATAGTGAGAATTGAACCCTAAACTAATATAAATATTCTTTTTTTATTTTTGTTTTTGCGATTCTGTTTGGTGCAGCTGGTGCTGTATAAGATGGTTTTTTAAATTGCTTTTATTTTGACTTATTGTGGCATTTCGTGTGACTTTGTCACTTGTTTGTCTGCTTCTGCTCTGATGGTAGGATACAGGAGACGGCTGAGGCCAGCCATAGACTTCAGCATAAATATTTGTGCTCAAACTCCACACACTACTGCATCTCCTGTGTGTGTGTGTGTGTGTGTGTGTGTGTGTGTGTGTGTGTGTGTGTGTGTGTGTGTGTGTGTGTGTGTGTGTGTGTGTGTGTGTGTAGAAAGAGACAGAAATTCTTCAACAGCGTGCAGGCATAGGACACCACCTAACTTCAGCACTTATGACACTTTTGCACTTGCAAAAATCTTTTCTTTTTTTTTTGTCTGTCTTTCTCTGCCTTTCTTTCGTTTTTTTCACTCAACCGTAATGGAAAATTACCTCAGTCAGATATGAAAATTACCCCTTTGAAATCCCCAACTGTAGGTGCCTTCAAACCCACAGATACAACATGTTTGTGTAACCTTTTCTACTGCATACTGCAAAAAAACAGATATACGCTTCCCAAACACACACAGATCTTCCTCATCAACTTTGTGACACATTTAATGTGCATTAATTATATGCATATTTATGATAACTATTGGAGGTGTTACTTTTAGCAAAATCAGATTCTTTGTGAACAAGTGATGAAATAAATGTGTTTTGGTGACGTGTGTGATCACAGTTGTGTGCGGATCTGAAGACAAAGGTGAAGGTAAGAGAGGAACCACCTGCAAACGTGTAGTTACTGCTGAATGATGCCTGGAACACACAGACCTTGAACATTGTGTGCGGTCAGCTGTGGACGTGACAAGATATTCAAAGAGTGAAACATTTAAAGCAAGACACTACAGGCAAAACCTACATTGATCTCACATTGGTTAATATTGCGGCCCCACTTTATATTAGGTGGCCTTAACTACTATGTACTTACATAAAAAAATAAGTACAATGTACTTACTGTGTTCATATTGTGTTGCAAAACACCTTTGCTGATATTGAGGTGGGATACGGGTAGGGTTAGGGACAGGTGTGGTGGGATGGGTCAGTTTAAGGGTAGGGTTAGGTGTAAGGGAAGTGTCAACTGTGTTATTACAAATGTAACTACAGAAATTAATTACAGATGTAATTACATGCAGGTATTTTTTTAAATGTAAGTACAATGTAAAAACATGTATGTACACAATAAGTGCAATGTATCAAATTATTAATTAAAATGTTAGTACATAGTAGTTAAGGACACCTAATATAATGTGGGTCCAATATTGCTATTTTACTTTCATAACTTGTCTTCTTTCAGACTAGTTGAAAGAAAACACCCAACATACACATTTAAGTGATTATTTGATTACACTTTATTTCATTTTTTATAGTCCATTTTTGACATTCTAACTTTGCAACTATATGTCAACTAACTCTCATTAGAGTATTAGTAGACTGTTAGGTTAGGGTTTGGGTTAGTAGAATAAGTTGACATAGTTGAAAAGTTACTTATAGTCAGTAAAATGTCTGTTGGGGAGCATCAAAATAAAGTGTCAGCAGATATTAAGCAGATCATCTAATACACTAATGACTGCTAGTTGACATGTAGTTGCAAAGTTACTTATAGTAATGTCTAAGGTGGACTATCAAAATATTAATTTAAAATAAGTCATAAGTAATTATTTATTACACAAATACACAGATTAGAAACACTGTTCATCTCCAAAACTGCAGCTCTTGTGGGGTGTTCCCGGTCTGCAGTGGTCAGGATCTATCAAAAGTGCTCCAAGGAAGGAGCAGCGGAGAACCGGCCACAGGGTCATGGGCGGCCCAGGCTCATTGATGCACGTGGGGAGCGAAGGCTGGCCCGTGTGGTCCGATCAAACAGACGAGCTACTGGAGCTCAAACTGCTCAAGAAGTTAATGCTGGTTCTGATAGAAAGGTGTCAGAATACACAGAGCATCGCAGTTTGTTGTGTATGGGGCGGCATAGCCGCTGACCAGTCAGGGTGCCCATGCTGACTCCTGACCAACGGCGAAACAACAGAACTGGACCACAGAGAGCATCAGAACTGGACCACGGAGCAATGGAAGAAGGTGGCCTGGTCTGATGAATCACGTGTTTTTTCACATCACGTGGATGGCCGGGTGCGTGTGCGTGGCTTACCTGGGGAACACATGGCCCCAGGATGCACTATGGGAAGAAGGCGAGCCGGCGGAGGCAGTGTGATACTTTGGGCAATGTTCTGCTGGGAAACCTTGGGTCCTGCCATCCATGTGGATCTTACTTTGACATGTACCACCTACCTAAGCATTGTTGCAGACCATGTACAGCCTTTCATGGAAATGGTATTCCCTCGTGGCTGTGGCTCTTCCATCAGGATAATGCTCCTGCCACAAAGCAAAAATGGTTTAAGAATGGTTTGGTTTGAGGAGCACAACAACGAGTTTGAGATGTTGACTCCAATCCAAGATCTCAATCCAATCGAGCATCTGTGGGATGTCCTGAACAAACAAATCAGATCCATGGAGGCCCCACCTCGCAACTTACAGGACTTAAAGGATCTGCTTTTAACATCTTGGTGCCAGATACCACAGAACACCTTCAGGGTTCTAGTGGAGTCCATGCCTTGACGGGTCAGGGCTGTTTTGGCAGCAAAAATGGGACCAACACAATATTAAGAAGGTGAAATATGGATATGCATGAGAAACAATAGCTTTGTTTACATACATGCATCCCAAATAAACAGTTTATAACTGGATTGATGGCTCAACAAGCCTTCATGTAAACACCTCAACCCATCCGATTGAGCTTGATCTGAATTAAATTACGGGCTGGTGTAGATCTGAAATAATCTAATCAACAGGAAAAAACTAAGCATCTACAGTAAATGCTTGAATACTACTATCTTCACAATCAGATTCAAAAATACCTTGCGCACATGTGCAGATGCTCTTTATCATATATTATCAAACTTCTGACTAAACTGCTGCGTGATTTCCATGTCACTACCGCCTGGTCCAATCAGTGGTGATCTGTGCTCCGAAAGCTGATCTTATACTGTGATAAATTAGCTCGCAAAAAGCGCCATGTATCCCCGTGAGGAGCTGGAGAGAGAGATGGCCCTCATGACGCATGTTAAGCTCTTCTCAGTAGTTCCATTACGCCAGAGCTTGTGAAATACGAGCCTCTTCCTGGTTCCCCAATGTCCTCTTCATAACAGTGTATTCTATTCTGGGCTCATTGTCCTGAACGGTCGAATCTGGTCCGGGTCAATATTACCAGGGATCAGTAACACTGTCTTGGGACTTCATTACAGGCCCATAACCCGAGCCTATTGGACCATCAGTGTCTGATCTCTATTCTCATGGTTTCTGCGATGACTCATGATCTGCTTGCAAGTGATCTTTATTTTAACCCATTTACTGTAAGCCGATGTATTAAAGGTGTTTGTGGGTTATTTTAATTTTTTTAAATCTGGACACATTTGTTTACTCAGAAAGGCACCTGGTCGGCAGTTTTATTCATTTATTTAGCTGGTTTTAACATCAAATATTTAAATAGCTAACTATTCTGATTAAAACATCTCTTTGAAGAATCTATGCATTACTGGGTTGATCTACTCATTTATTTCACAATAAATGAGTTATTCTGTTGTGAGCCCAATTTGGACTTAACATAAATATGTTTAAATAGGAAACAGAAAAACACCTAAAAAATGCAATTTAATTCGTTCAGAGTGTTAGATGTCTATTTAAAGGTGCAATGTAGGCCCTGTTTAACTCTATTAAGATGCAGTATGGTCGATCGGACCACAAGCGGACGACACTAAAATGACGGATACACAAAACATCTCAATATCTCTATCTCTGCATAATCATAACACATTATTTGTTTATTATAAATTATTAACATGCAATTGTTGTTAAGTGCAAATGTTTATTATTTAGACATTCCTGATAAATAAATACATTTGTTAATCTACTCATTTATGTTAATAATAAAATGCATTAATAAATGCATTAATTTTACTAATATGATCCCAATTTGTTCTGACAAAGTTATTTAGTTTTTTTTTATTTTTACAAATATGCCACTGAATCTAATTAAGACATCCCTGGTATAAAGAAATAAATACAAATAAATACAAAATAAACAAAAAATAAAATCTGGGCATTTATTGGTTAATCTACTAATTTACATAAATACATTGTTTATACTATTGTGAGCCCAATTTGTATTTACTTTAAAATATGATTGGAATCATCAAAGACCTTATAAATGTCATTTCATTCATCCGGCATCATACAGGCACTTTGATTTATCTCTCTCACTTCTCAGTGCCTACATCTGAGTGAAGACGTCCTGACCCAGATTTAGCCACAGGTGGGGAGTGTATTATGTGGGTGTAGGGGGGTCGGGGCTTGGGCCGCACAAGCTTTGCCTGCAATTTGCATTTTTATTACACTTGTCCTAGTCCAGGTCTCCCGTAATGTGCTACCGATTCACAAAGACACCTCCACAACCTCATCCTGTCCCTACCCAGATGAAAGCACCCTCGCCGGGGCCGCGGCGTATTCATGAGGGGCCAAAAGCTGCAGACCTGCCATTCGAGACGGGAAATGAAGATGTCTTCAGATGGTAATGTGGACTTTCCATCAGGAATGCTGATTGATTTTTGTTTCAGAAGGCATGACAGCTTATAAACCAGTAGACAGGTACAATGAAAAGTGAGTGTGTTTGTTGGGGCAAAGCCGACAGGGCAGAAAAGGTAGACGGAGGGTCAGCGGACGGTCTCCACTGCATTCAATTCCTGACACTCCGGTGCTAAAAGCTTGCGCTCGCGATGAAGTGCACTGAATGCATTTATTATGCTCGTATTGTTATAAAAAAGGCAAGAGGCTGTGCCTGCAAAACCCACATCAATAATGTAATATTTGGTATTTGCGAGAAAAATGTGCTCATGTTGTCATCAACATCATATCATCGTCCTTTCCCTCTGAGCCAGATTTACAGGTCCGAGTGTGTGATTCCAGGCACATGTTTGCACAAGTGCACAGCGTGCATGTGCGTATGTAAGCGCAGCTGGCCAGGCGCTGAATCTGCTCCATGTCCAGTTGCAGGTTTGAATGTTTTCACTTCTCTTTTACTGTGTTTCGTTTGGGAGTTTGCACGCCTTTCCCAGGACATCTGCTCCCTGCTCCCACGTTTGGCCTCTCGTCCAATTGGGAAGCTCCTAACACCCTTCAAATGGGCCGCTGATGTCCTCTGATTGGCCGACAGAGGCAGGGCCCAGAAAGTGAAGACTCAGGCCTGAGAATTTTCCGAAACCTCCCCACCTCCTCCATGGCTTTCTCGGGCCAACATCTGCTTCCAATCACAGTTTCTCCAGAGAGAGCCCCCTCCCTTCAGCACGGTCCAGTTTTCAAGGGCCCCCACTGGAGAACTGTTCTTGGGATTCTCCTAATGGACTCCGACTCGAACGCAGATTCTCATCCCTATATGAGGTTTAGGAGATTTTATGGAAACGCATCTGGATAAACGTAACACTTGGCCTGCAATGGTTCAAACACAAACTCTGCTCCATCCAATATGGAGGGAATATGGAAAGTACTGTGGGAAAAGGCTTTTCGGTGGGACAATCATACGTAAATGCTTCATTTCCTAATGAATGATTCAACGTTATGAGGATTACAATGAATAAATAACATATTAAAGTGTTAATTCACCCAAAACTGAACGTTATCCCATAATTTACTTAGACTCAAGCCATCCTATATGACTTTCTACTTTTGGACAAACACAATCAGAGTTATAATAATAATATCCTGGCTCTTCCCAGCTTTATAATGGGAGTAAATAGAATTTTCAGAGCTCCAAAAACTGCATTGATTCATCATAAAAGTAATCCATATGGCTCCAGTCGGTTAATAAAGACCATCTGAAGCAACACATTTATAACTGTTTAAACTATAATCACTGGTTTCCGGTAACGGCAGTAAGCTAGTCTAGTTCCGGTGGAGGAGTGACCCCTGACGGGCTGGGGAACAAAATGAAGCTCCTCCTACGTTTCGCTTTAAAATATCTGGTTTTAGACTTCTAATTCATGACCGGTGTTTTGTTTTGCTCAATCCTCTGCGCTTCCAGTGCGCTTCAGAAGGCCTTTATAACCGCCTGGAGCAATATAAATTACTTTTGTGATGGATGGATGCAATTTTTTGGGCTTCAAAATCAGGAACAAAATTATGAGACCACTTAACATTGATTTCTCAATGTTGAAATATAATTTATGGTATATTCCTGAAAACAAGTCTTGAATTCTTACACTAATATTTATCTACACTCTCAGAAAACAAGGTATAACTGTACATTTAAAGGTACACAATTATATAATATATTATATACCTTAGGGTACAGTTATATCACTGGGTAATCAAGTTCGGTCCTAGTGAGTCTCTGTCCTGCAGAGTTTGGCTCAAATCCTGAAAGACGTCTATGATCTTATTGAGAATTAACAGAGGTTTAGATGTTGATGTTTTATTGAACATGTTTGGTCACCATTATGGTGATCAGTGTTTCCTTTAGTTGGCCAGTTTGACACTTGGCTTTTTATGTTGAGTTTGTGGTTTTTGTTCTAGTGTTAACAAAACACATGATCTGTTCGAATCAAAAGAAGCCATAAACAAAAAATTATCATTAAGAAAAATGTTTGGCTAAACGCATCACTGACTAAAATATTCACCAACAACCACAGACCACCAACAACCATTTCTTGCCACAGATCAGACATTATAAATTTAGATTTTTAACTACATTCTAGGGGGAAGACACGTTTAGACGCTCACAGATATCAAGAATCAGCATATGAATCTCAACAATGGTGACATACTTAATGCTGCAATGCATGCTGGGAGCCATGAGTTTTATACTGTGGTGGCTTAGTAGGGTTAGAGCTAAACTCTGCATCAGCTCTCTGGGACTGAACTTGCCTACTCCTGACTGAGAGGTACAAAAACCACCCCAGTGACGGGTGTTTTTTTGTTTGTTTTTTTTGAGAATGCTTAAATATTTTACCGGAAAAAGACAGAACACTTTTTTTACATTTTTTTAAAGATCTACTCATAAGTCAAGCTAACTGATTTAGGCAAAACACAGAATGACAGACAGATACATAGCTTTATGACATATTCTTTGAAAACAAGTATTATTATTTTACACCTAAATGTATCTTGATTTGCTTATATATAATTACTGGGAAATGAGAACACGTATATTGAAAATAATTGTATTTATTTTTGAAGGTTAAAAATGCAAGTCTGAGCAATCCATTTTTACACCCAGCCAAAAGTGCTCCTGTGTTTCATATGACTGACTTTTGTGGAGTCCAAAAATACAAAAACTGCAAGGCCTTATAAAGATGGGCCCTCATACGGTAGTTGGATGAAGATGAGTCTTGCTGCCTCATATATACATGTTTGAAGTGGTTTTGAAAGGGTTTGGGGAGGGCTGCTAGACCACCAAACTGCTGCAGTAAGCGTGCTCTCCCACGACATCTAGAGCCACTGAGGCCAAGGTCAGCACTCTCTCTCTCTCTCTCTCTCTCTCTCTCTCTCTCTCTCTCTCTCTCTCTCTCTCTCTCTCTCTCTCGATCTCGATTGTCTCTCTGCCCTTCAATACCCATCAAACACAGTTTTCATGTGTGGTCGCTTTTGCAGTTTTTCTCTGCACGACTTTCAACTGTACTGTGAAAATAAACAGCTGCAAAGGCTAATAAAAACAGGTACTTACCGTAAATATTCACAACTTAGATTCGTGGATCACTATGGGCTAAAACAAACACACAAGAGATGGAGCAGCAGCATGGATTCCCATTACCAGCGGCTCCATGTTTTCCTCAGCCTTCAAGAGCTTCTGTGATGATTAGATGCTGGCATCTGGAAAAGCAACTGTTGTTTTTTTTGGGGGTGAAAAAAAGTTGGACATAAACATCCCTCAGAAAGATTAAAAACCCAGTTTACTTTCTGTTTACTGGGGTAATGGGAAATAATCCAATCCCTCCAAAACATAGAATGCTGCAAACAAACAGTTAATCTGCAGGTGAATTTTACGCTACATAACAAACTCTTTTTATGTCATATGGAAAAAAGGTCTTAGAAAGACAAAAAAGAAAAAGACAAAACAGCTCAACAGTCATCGGTCACTCTTTCAGCAGACGTTATTTCATAAGTAGGCCTATTCTTTCTAATAAAGAGTAGTTAACCAAGCTTCTCAGAGAATAATCATAACATTGAAAAATGATTTCAGGCAAATACATATTTTTAAAAATCTAAAAGAGGGACAAAAGTTTTTTTTTGCATTGAAGCATTTCAAATGATGTGATTTAATCAGTAATGACAATGCAATATAACACCATTGACTACAAATCCCTGACTATAAGCAAAATATATACAGATATAAAGTGTTGTGAATGTCATTTATAATGCATGAAAAAGTTATTAATGACACAAAATAAAGAAATAAATATCAGTTGAAATCATATTACTTGTGGTTACAGAAGCACATATCATTGCTTACCAAATGTGAGTTCACGGTAGATTTTTTATTATTGGTAAAACTTTATTTTTATTTTATTCTAACTATAAGTAACTTTGTAATTACATGTCAGCTAACATC
>CM040918.1:37765053-37815053 GCA_023029165.1 Gobiocypris rarus | reverse complement strand
CAGCTAAAAAAAAAATGCGTTGCAGGTCAAATTGACCCGGAACACAAAATAGCAACCCAGGGTCCTTAGAAAAACGTACCTGTGGCAACACATCTCAAACTGTCCTCCAAAAACAAAACAAAAACAACAACAAAAAAACGACTCTATAGGTCGTTTTTTAAGCACCTTATTACGACCTATATTTATGTTTTAAAGTCATGCGCCCTCTAGCTGACGTAAAAATAAACGTGTCGTTTTACGTCTGAAGTCATGAAATGACTGTCGTTACCAATCAAAATGCGTGTTCATTTTAATGCAGCGTGTGGACATTTTACCACCATTTGTCATATTTCCATTTCCCAAAAAAAACATATTTTTTTATTAACAACTGCACCCACCCCACCACACCCTTAACCTACCCAGTGATTTAAAGTGCATACACACTTTATGAACACATGTGTTCCCTGGGGTCGAACTCATGATTGCATGATCACATGTTGTTGTATATTGAAATGCTTTACCAATTGAGCTATGCAAAATCTGAAATATTATGCAGATAAAAGGGAAAAATGCTTTAAAATGAAAGTATCCTGTTGTCAATAGGAGCACAACTTTAGAAAACGCTCCTATGGGTCGTATATCAGGGAAGTGACAAACGACTATTATAGCCGTATTGGTTGGAGGACATGTTGCATTTCTATATTACGCTACGTTGTGCACGTTTCACAACAGTTTCAAAGTGAAATGTCCAGTGAGCGGCATGTTCAGTTTTGTCCAAAACAGGATGAACATGAATCTGGCAACATTTTATTAGGTTGGTTGTTGTACGAATCACTGCAAATTTCCTGATAGTTTACTCACCCCCATCTCATCCGAGGTGTTCCTGGAATGTTTTTGAGGAAATATAATGGACTTCATTGGCAGCTAACGGCTGAAGGTCCAAATCAATGAAGTTTCAAAGGAAGGGTTTCAGAGGCTCTGCATGATCCCAGCTGAGGAACAGGGTCTTATCTAGCCAAACCAATGGTCACTTTCCAATAAAAAAATAAAAATAACAAAAAAAGTTTTTTACCTAAATTGCTAATCTTGCGCTGCTCTGTGACGTGCCACGCAATGCGTAATCACAGGGTAAGGTCACGCTAGACATAGGCGGATGTACCGCCCCAAGTGAACGTGTGGAGACTAATACAAATGCCCTTTACTAAGAAACACTCCATATTCAAAATCATCCAACATCGTTGTTTAACCCTTTTTTGATTTAGTCTTTGTCCTTTGTAAACACAACGGCGGTACTTCTGCCTACATCTAGCGTGACCTTTCCGACGTGATTACGCAATTTATTTTGTTTATTTTTTATGACAGATGGTTTTATAAGACCCTATTTCTCGGCAGCCATTGCCATTGAAGTCCATTATGTGGAGAAAAATCGTGGAATGTTTTCCTCAAAAAACTGTATCTTTTCGACTGAAGAGAGAAAGACATGGACATCTTGAATGAGATGGGGGGTGAGTAAAATATCAGGAAATTTTCTTTTTGAAGTTAACTAATCCTTTAACGCTCCATTGTTTTAGTTTTTTTAAATAACGTACAACATACACTAAACTCTAAACCTACCAGACAGTGTTAACAAAAGCAAATGTGACACAATTGCTGAAGCAACCATGCCATTGTAGCTTGCTTCTATAAGTCTTCAAGCTCTTTTGTCGTGAAGTTTACTGCATCAGAAAAGCTATATGGTGTTGGTTATGTGATGCAAACACCAAAATATATTTGTTTTCAAATCATATTAAAAAAGTGTTTTGAGGTCATACCAATACATGCCTTTATTAATCCATAATGCCTCAGGTATGTTTTTCCAGTGAGTATGTGTTGCAATTCAAGGCCTAATGTGGTCTAATCACATGATTCATTCCTTTCTTCCAGGAGTGTGTACGTGAACTGGCTCATACTACAGTGGAACTGGCATCTGGCACAGCAGATCACAGCTTTGGAGGAGTCAGTCCGGGAACCTCCATAAACTCATTCCAGTGACGTGAACAAGCCCATTAACTGTGAGAAAGAGTGAAGTCACAAGATGAGCCACCACATTCATAAACAAACGCATACACATTTAAATCTGAACACACCCCACTGGCCCAAGGGTATGAATAAGCTGAAAAAGAATGGGAATGTGAATGAAAAGGGGAGTGATTCTCAAACGCTGAGCATAAACACCAGCTCCTTTGTGATATGATTCAGAGAACATTGGGCACTGTGCCACAGACACCACCCTACTGGGTCAACCGTGTCATTTCCAGGAGCGTCCCTAACAGAATTACAAAAATAATGACAGCAATGTTTCCCAAACTCATTGTTTTACATGGGTATTATTGCGTAGCATTTAAAGGTACAGGATGCTGAAACAAATTTTTTTTTGACAACATCTTAAATGATGTATTTAAAGCTATCCACCTTATTTTTCATGTACATTTTGTAAATTAAATGTCTGGCTTCCAGTGTACTCCACTGTACCACAGCAACAACTACTAGCCTAACAGATAAAGCATTAAAGACAAGTGTACAGTCAGTAATAAAATAAGAACAAATACTAGAACAAAGTTACAAACTCTAACAGTATAATTTAGGTACAGAAATGAATAATTAGGCCAAAATGTAAAATAACACTATTTGTTCACTGTAGAAATTCAGTATAGGTTCATCTTTGTTAGAGCTGTATTTTGTTGGAATATTTGGCTGCTGTCACTTTAAAACCGAATGCATGGACTGAATAAACTGACAAACATCTGGTTTCTTTCTTAACTTTTCGCTAATGACGTAACCGAGAGAATGCTTGTATGTGTCTGTTCAAGTGCAAGTACATGCGGAAGAGGAATCAATTTGATGTTTGAGCACGTATAAAACATCTCTCTCTGAGTAATTGTGCACAGACAAAACACGTCCAAATGACTTAGTAGCTAATCCGCAAATCATGTGGTCCATATGGATCACGGTCAACTGGGATCCATTGCATCCCTACAGTATACACTCTACAAAATGCTGGGAAAAAAACAACCCAATGTTGGGTCAAATATGGACTGACCCTGCAATTGGTTTGTTTTAACCCAGCAATTGGTTTGTTTTAACCTAGCGATTGGGTTGTCTTAAGCAAACATTTAACCCAACCCAACCCAACAACCCAACTGTTGGGTTAGTCCATATTTGACCCAACGTTGGGTTAAAACAACCCAGCATTTTTTTAGAGTGTCCAGTAGTTATTTTTTGGTAAAATATTGCTCCTCTCATTCAGACGCACAGATCCATCAAAACATGCCATGTTGCATCTGATGACGAAGCAGGCCAGATCCAATGAGAGTTTGACATCACTGGTGCAAAACTTTTGTTGGAACACTGCTTGAGGCATCACATTTTCAATTTGTTATAAGTGGCAGAATATGGCGATACTGAGGATCAAGACAAAGATTGTTAAATAAAGTCTTGAATTTGGTTCATTTTACTCACATAACACAATTATATAGGCCTGGTTTCACAGACAGGGTTTAGATTAAGCCAGGATTAACCCCTGGTTCAGTTAGAATCTTTAAGTAGCCTCAGTAAAACACATTACTGTTGTGCATCTCAAGACAAAACAATGGCACTGATATAAATAAAGATATTTCGGGTGAACGCTGCTTTCAGATAAACAGCTCAAACATGCATTTTAGTCTGGGACAAGACTTATTTAGATTAGTTCACTTCAAAATGAAAATGTCCTGATAATTTTCCCACCCCCATGCCATCCAAGATCTTCATGTCTTTCTTCAGTGGAAAATAAATTAAGTTTTTTGAAGAAAACGTTTCAGGATCCCAGAAGAGGAATAGGGTCTTATCTAGCAAAAACATTGGTAATTTTCTTTAAAAAAATTAATACACAAATAAATACACGTTCTAACCTAAATTGCTAATCTTGCGCTGGTCTGCGGCGTGCCACGAACCACGTCGGAAAGGTCACGTTAGATGTAGGCAGAAGAACTGCCCCCATGTTTAGAAAGCACGTGTGCGAACAACGAGGTTAAAAAAACGATTTTGGTAAATTTGAAATAAAAAAAATGGTAAAGGGCATTTGTATTAGTCTTCGCACGTTTGCTTGAGGCAGTACTTAGCGCAATCCATGGCACGCCGCAGAGCAGCGCAAGATGAGCAAATTAGGTTAAAAAGTATAAAACATTTTTATTTTATTTTATTTTGTTTTTATAAAATTGCAGATGGTTTTGCTAGATAAGACCCTATTCCTTGTCTGGGATCGTGCAGAGCCTCTGAAACCCTTCCTTTGAAACTGCACTGATTTGGAATGTTTTGCTCAAAAAACTTAATTTCTTTTCAACTGAAGAAAGAAAGACACCAACATCTTGGATGTGATGGAAGTGAGTAAATTATCAGGAAAATTTCATTTTAAAGTGAAACCGAGGGATATATTCTGAAGATTTGGATTATAACTTTTAGGATGATTTTATGTTGTGTTTTGGTGTATTTTATGGGCATTTTTTGTCTCAGGCTTCTGGTTCAGGTCTAACCCATAGGCATGTGCACAGTGCCTCTATCTCTGGATTCTAATAACGTTTAGACTGATATTTTCCTCCTATCATGCCCTGACTCTTTCTGTGTGTAGTTTTGTCATGGGTGGCCCGGCTCAGTGCCAGGCAGAGAGATTGTTGGTGGTTTGATTCCCGTAGTCGGAGACTAAACAGAGTGCTGTGCGTTTGCCGCAGATTGCATTATCACAACCGTGCTAAAAACTGGAACACGTTTGGGGGTTATTAATAGATAATTACAAACAATTACGAGCACTGAGGGTACAAGTGGGGAAAAAAAGGTAATTCCTTCACCTAAAAAAAACAGGCGACTTATAAAAAAGATAACGGGTAAACTAAACACATGTGACAAAGTCTTTATATTCAGACAGATTCAGAGCTCAGTGAAGTGAGTTTATCTCCTCTGTCCCCTCCTGGACTATTCCCACTTTAGTGTCCGTGTTGCTCTCCAGGGCCGGCAGGCTGGGAAAGGCAGCAGCCTGGTGTTCTCACATTCGGTCCAGGCCGCTTGTACATTGGCCAGATGTGTGGATGAAGGATAGACCACCAAACCAGCTCAGATGAGTTCAGAGCAGCACAGCCAATCACTGAACAGCTACACAAACCTGCAGGGAGACATCATCTGATTACCACATATACGGATGAGGAACTGATCTGGATTGATTTCATGGAAAAGAGGCTGGTACATCAAGTTTTGATTGGTTTGTTTGAACTATTTTAAAGTCAGCATAAAATGAATATTCACCCTGTTTATTTTCTGAATGCATATTATTGAGAAAATTAATCCATGCACATAGAGTATTTTAAAAAAATGTTTTGCCCCCGTAATGTTTAATCAAAATATCATAACTGGATCTTCCAATGAAAACATGAGACTGACAAGATTCTCGGACCCACTTTATATCAGTTGGCCTTAACTACTGTGTACTAACATTTTAATTAACCATTTGATACAATGCTCTTTGTGTTCATATATGTTTTTACTTTGTACTTACATTTTTAAAAATACCTGCACGTAATGCAACCTACTCAAGCATTGCTTTCAGATACTCTTTACACCTCTGATAGTATGTTTGAGAAAACCGTATAGTTATACTACATACATCCTTATGGTGCAGTACTATTTTAGCACTTCTAGCAACTGGCCTGTGGGTGTTTAATGAATAAGATGCAGGTTTTACTATAAAATACTAGCACAAAAGCAGGTTTAGTGTTTTCACCCCCGAAATCGACATGAATCGACTAAAATGCATAACTACTATGTCTTATTAGTCATGCTGCATTTCCCATTATCTTTAAAGAGGACAAACATGGAATAAAAACACAGACTGATAAAGATGGGCTGGTAAAGCTTAACAAACTGCAGACTTGCAAACCGCAGCTTGCACTGTGATAGAACACCTTTTCTTCCCCCACACTGTGAACGAGTGCAAGATGAGTAGGCGGCAGCACACAAGATAAGAGAGAGAGAGAGAGAGAGAGAGAGAGAGAGAGAGAGAGAGAGAGAGAGAGAGAGAGAGAGAGAGAGAGAGAGAGAGAGAGAGAGAGAGAGAGAGAGAGAGTGTGTGTGTTTTAGGTCACTGACACTGCAGCCGAAAAAGACTCCAAGACTTCTCCGGACTGACCAGAGGAACCCGGCCTCATGAACCGGTTCTGTGTCAACACCTTCCCTTTCAGCTGTCATTGCGCTTTCACAATCTCCACCAGCAAAGTAGAGCATCGACAGGAAACCTCTTTATCGGGAGCGCAGACTTTCTCAGAAAGCCATCCATCACAAATCAGACACAGTTACAGGGGACCAAAGGTAGAGCCAAACACAAGGCCATGGGTTTGACTCCCAGAGAACACACTTGCATGTATATTCAACTCACTGGAAGTCACTTCATACAGAGTAAATGTATGATTTGGTTAGTGAGTTGTTATCCCTCTCAAATGGTGGTTTTGATGTTTTTGATTGTTGTATTGGAACATGCTGACATCAGCATGAGAGACGTGCTGGTATCTTGTATTATAATCCAAGACTGCAGCCAATAAACGCCCACGTAGTTCTCTGATCTGGAAGATTAATAAAAAAAAGAGGAAGACATGAAGCATTGGACAGTTCTGTGTTTGTGGTTCCCTATATAACAAAAACAGAAAAAACATTAAACCAAGCAACTGCGAACAAAGCAGACATGACTTGGTTTTTGATTTAGACAGCGTTCCTGGACTTCTTAATCTATATTAAATCTATACTCAACTCAAAAATATGATTACATCAGCAGGGTCCATGAATGTGCAAATTGTGATACACTTTCTCTTAGCAGCTGTTTATGAGCACAGTTTATTCATAGTACACTGTGGCGAGGTGGACGAACGAGCAACATGGGAGGAGCGAGTGGAGACCGGTGTGTGACTGATAATGAGCGTCACCTGCAGCGAGGCACACCGGTCTCGAAGTCCTCTCATGAAGGAGCTCGGAGGCATAAAAGGGCTGGCGATACCAGTGAAGGGGGAGAGAGAACCAGGCCTGGACTTTACGTTGAGTGTTGTTATGTGTGTGGTTTACTTTTGTTTTGTTTATTCATTTTATTTAAGTCTTTTGAATCTTTGCCGGTTCCCTCCTCCTTCCTTCCACGAACTGCGTTACATACACATTAAAGCTAAGCTTACAATATGTCACTGGGCTCACGGTGTCCTAGACACCAATATTTGAACAATTTACAAAAGATACAACACTCTCTAACCATCTGGCATTTCGGGACTGAGATAAAGGTGAAGATCATACATCACATCTGGAGTATATACTAGCATCATTTGTTGTATGTTTATTGCATCTGACGTCATGTGACATGAGACGTCATACTTAACTCTTTCCCGCCACTGAATTTTTCAGCTTTCCGTGTATTTGTTGTTAAACAGTAGGAGGCGCTATTACACATATCCTGAATGAGTACAGAATCTGCTGATCAAAACACATGCGAAGAAGATGCAGAAACATGTGATATCATATGTAATATAAATCAAACTGCCTAATGTTACTGAATGGAATGTGGACCCAGGACGAGCTCTAGGACTGTGAAGCTTTGGGTGTTGATAGACTCCATCTACTCCATCTATGTTTTGATCATCGTTGGGAATCTGATCTGGATGATGTCAAAAACATGATTTTTCTATCAACCTGTAGCCCAAGACTGGTTTCCCACTGAAGCTAAGCAGGGCTGAGCCTGGTCAGTAACTGGATGGGAGATCAACTGGGAAAACTAGGAGTCTGCTGGAAGAGGTGTTAGTGAGGCACGCAGGGGGCGCTCACCCTGTGGTCTGTGTGGGTCCTAATGCCCCAGTATACAGTCCCTGACAAAAGTCTTGTCACTTGTGTACAAATTGAACTGAAGTGCTGCTGAAATATATTTATAATATATACTATATTTATAATATTTATAATATATATATTTGACAAGAAATGGCTCATTTTAATCCCAACAGCTTTTGTAATAATGTTTCAGTGCAAAATGAAACTGTCAAAAAATATTCTAATATTCACAGCTTGTTAAAGCCCATTGAGTGAATTTTTGCAAAGACATAAGTGTTGTCGCCTTGTCATATGAGCTTCACCTGTGACTAATAATGGATCAATTAGATCTCAGGTGTGTATAAGAAGAACCCCAGTGCACTAGACCTTCACATCAACTGCAACTAGACCTCTGCAAACATGCCTAAGATTCACCCTGAGACAAAAGTTTTGATTATCAAGAGGCTGAAGACCAGATCCACTGCTGATGTGGCAGACACCTTCAAAGTGTCTCAGCGTCAAGTAAAGAGGATAAAAAAAAGATTTGAAGAGACTGGAGACGTTTATGACAAACCCAGGTCAGGCAGACCCTGCAAGACAACTGCTCGAGAGGACCGTTTGTTGGCTCGAAAATCCAAGGCCAGCCCATTTTCCACTGCAGCAGAGCTCCACGAGACCTGGTCACCTGAAGTCCCTGTGTCAACCAGAACAGTTTGTCGGATTCTGTCTCGAAATGGCCTCCATGGTCGAATCAGTGCCCAGAAGCCAGCACTAAACAAAAGACAATTGAAAAACCGTGTGGCATTTGCCAAAGCCCACAGCCTGCTAAAAGGATGGACGCTGGAAAAGTGGCAGAAGGTGGATTTTTCAGATGAATCTTCTGCTGAATTACACCACAGTCGCCGCAAATATTGCAGGAGAACTACTGGAGCCCGCATGGATCCGAGATTCACCCAGAAAGCAGTGAAGTTTGGTGGGGGGAAAAATCATGGTCTGGGCTTACATACAGTTTGGGGGTGTGCGGAGATCTGCAGGGTGGAAGGCAACTTCAATAGTCTAAAATACCAAGAAATCTTAGCTACCTCTTATATTCTCAACCATAAAAGAGGCCAAATTCTGCAGCAGGATGGTGCTCCATCGCATTCCTCCATCTCCACATCAAAGTTCCTCAAGGCGAAGAAGATCAAGACGCTCCAGGATTGGCCAGCCCAGTCACCAGACATGAACATCATTGAGCATATGTGGGGTAGGATGAAAGAGGAAGCATGGAAGACCAAACCAAAGAATATTTATGAACTCTGGGAGGCATGCAAGACTGCTTTCTTTGCTATTCCTGATGACTTCATCAATAAATTGTATGAGTCCTTGCCAAACCGCATGGATGCAGTCCTTAAAAGTCATAGAAGTCACACAAGATATTAAATTTGGATCTCACAGCACCACTACTTAATTTGTTGACGTATTTTTGTATTTGCAGTAAATTTGTTCAATTTCTGTATAGGCGACAAAACTTTTGTCTTGCCAAAATTTGACCTTTCTGTCTTGATTAAATGATAAATCTTTTTTCAGTAAAACTTATTTATTTCAGTGTATTAAACGTCATTTGGGAGGGTTTTAGCTTTTCATATAAGAGCTATTTCTAACACAAATTGATGAATTAAAAATCAGGTTAATAGCAGGTGTTTCTACAAAATAGATAAGCGACACGACTTTTGTCAGGGACTGTAGTAATGGGTACACTACTGTCAGAGCACCGACCTTCGGATTAGATGTTAAACTGAGGTTCTGACTCTCTGTGGTCATTAAAAATCCTTTATGTCCTTCGATAAAGAGTAGGGGTGTAACCCCGGCATCCTGGCCAAATTTGCCCATTGGCCCCTGTCCATCATGGTCTCCTAATTATTCCCTTATACAGGGCCTTCTCAAAAAAATAGCATATTGTGATAAAGTTCATTATTTTCCAAAATGTAATGATAAAAATTAAACTTTCATATATTTTAGATTCACTGCACACCAACTGAAATATTCAGCCTATTCGTTCAGAACATCCAGAGCCACCGCACAGGCGTGTGCAGAAAATTGGCTACAGGTGCCGCATTCCCCAGGTCAAGCCCCTTTTGAACCAGAAACAGCGGCAGAAGCGCCTGACCTGGGCTACAGAGAAGCAGCACTGGACTGTCGCATCAAGGTGCCAGAGTCTGGAGGAGGACTGGGGAGAAGGAAATGCCAAAATGCCTGAAGTCCAGTGTCAAGTACCCACAGTCAGTGATGGTCTGGGGTGCCATGTCAGCTGCTGGTGTTGGTCCACTGTGTTTTATCAAGGGCAGGGTCAATGCAGCTAGCTATCTGGAGATTTTGGAGCACTTCATGCTTCCATCTGCTGAAAAGCTTTATGGAGATGAAGATTTCGTTCTCACAGTGCCAAAACCACTGGTAAATGGTTTACTGACCATGGTATTACTGTGCTCAATTGGCCTGCCAACTCTCCTGACCTGAACCCCATAGAGAATCTGTGGGATATTGTGAAGAGAAAGTTGAGAGACGCAAGACCCAACACTCTGGATGAGCTTAAGGCCGCTATCGAAGCATCCTGGGCCTCCATAACACCTCAGCAGTGCCACAGGCTGATTGCCTCCATGCCACGCCGCATTGAAGCAGTCATTTCTGCAAAAGGATTCCCCACCAAGTATTGAGTGCATAACTGAACATAATTATTTGAAGGTTGACTTTTTTTGTATTAAAAACACTTTTCTTTTATTGGTCGGATGAAATATGCTAATTTTTTTAGATAGGAATTTTAGGTTTTCATGAGCTGTATGCCAAAATCATCAGTATTAAAACAATAAAAGACCTGAAATATTTCAGTTGGTGTGCAATGAAGTTTAATTTTTATCATTACATTATGGAAAATAATGAACTTTTATCACAATATGCAATTTTTTTGAGAAGGACCTGTATATATATATATATATATATATATATATATATATATATATATATACACGATTGGCTTCATCACTCTGTCCCCTCTACACCAATCAGCTGGTGTGTGTGTGTGTTCTGGCTCAATATGGCTGCCGTCGCATCACCAGGTGGTGCTAAACATCGGTGGTGGTTGAGGAGATTCCCCCTTCTACATGTAAAGTGCTTTGAGTGCCTAGAAAAGCGCTAAATAAATGTAACAAATTATAACAATTTTACTTTTTGATATATTGCATGCATGTTTAGATATTAATTCAACAAAATATTCTGGCCATGACATTTGAGTGAAAATGATCAAAACCGCTAGCAGTGGCTGGCAGATTTTTTCAAAAACACTGGCAGGTAAAGAGCTAACAAGCGGATAACTGTTTGCATTACTTCCATTACTTTATTCAACACTTTATTTTAAGGTGATGTAGTTACACATTACTAAATTTATTTACTATATCAATAACAGTAAAGTATGCATAATTACAAGAAACTGAACCTAACCCTAACCTACAGTCAGTACATGTAGTTCATTATTATTACTCAATACTTATTTGAGTAATTAATGTAATTAAGTCACAGTAACAGTAAAGGATGACAGTAAAGTTTAACCAAAACTTTAATTTACTTTTGTGTTTATTGTCATTATTTCCTACATGCTGAATTCAGGACTGCTGAGCTCAGGACATCTTGAATATATTTTACAATTATGAAAAAAGTGTACAATTATTTTAAATACGTATCTCTGAAAACGTAATGTTTTTGAAGTGAATCAGTCAAACTATAATCAGTATATTTTATTAGAATTTCTGATATTAAAGGAATGTACATTTCACCCACTCACACAAAACTCTGGATCATTGAATTAGTGATCTGTTATCTCAAGAACGACTCGTTTAAGAAAGTGTTTACAGATGTAGTTCTAGGATCATTTGACGGATCGGGTGAATTTTCATTTCTTGTCGACTTTAACGGCTTACTCAATCAGTTTCTCTTACATGTCTGACACTTTGACTCAACTTATTTTCAGTCACAGTGTTGGATACGTCAATGAAACGACTCGCCGATTGAGTAAGCTGTTGAAGTCGGCATGAAATGAATTCACCCAATCTGTTTTCTAAATGCAGAATTGTTGGAATTTGTTTAGAATTGTTAGAATTGGTCAGGGCTGCGTTTCTCGAAAGCATCGTGAGCTAAGTTGATCGCAGAAACCACTGGTTCCAATGATTGTGCAACCTAGGCATACAATGCTTTTGAGAAATGCAAACCAGTTCAAAATAATAATTGGTTCACAAACTGAACTGGCATTGACTTTGCAGAAGCTTACACAGAACATCCCAGCGTTTCAGTAACAACAACAATGTCCAATGATAACATAATAATAATAAACTTTCTGTCTATAACTTGTTGTGAAATACTTAATGATTTTATTGAGCTTCCACACTATATATAGACACAATGGAAATGACCTCTGCAAATGAGGAGGACACAGAGGAAGAAGTTGAGTGAAGACACTTTTTAAATGAAAAACCCGTCCGTGCTCAGGAAGACATTAATGTGAAGCCTCTGTGAGCAGCGGGGCTGGAGAGGATCCTTGTATTTTTAGCTGAGGATATGCCTCTCATTTACCTGCGGACGCATAAAGCAATGATTTATTGATCCCGCCGCTTTGTTGGCCGCTCCATAGCTGAATTAATCAGGTGTGAGACACATGGAGCCTTCAGACAGACAGAAAAAAAGAGGGAGGGACAACGAGGAGAAAAGAGAGATTGCAGACAAGGGAGGGTCAGAATGAGTCAAATTGGAAACATGTCCTTTCAACATGTCCAATCTGGCTGAGCGTATCTTATCTTTAGGTGAGAGATGATGACCTGGCGTGGCTCGGCGAACCTCTGGGAGGAGCGTCGAGGCCCTGCCTGATCCTCGCTATATCCTTCCCTCCCCTCTCTCTCTCTCTCTCTCTCTCTCTCTCTCTCCCTCTCTTTTAGTGGCTTTGATGTACAACTGGTGCATTTTAGGCATGCTCTGTCACCGAAGCACTATGTTTATCTGCTCTCAGGTGGGATTGGGTCCAGATGGGACACTTACTCCCATATGGGTGTGTATTTTAACATGGGCGTTTAACCCTTTCAGAAAACTTTTGTCATCCTATTCTCACGTTTCCAAACCTGCATGAGGGTGGGAACACCAAAGAAGATATTTTTGAAGAATGTCTCCAAAAACCTTTTTTGGACCTTATTGACTTTAATTGATTGGGCAAAAACAGTTAAAAGTTTTGTGTTGTCCCAATTTAAAAAGAACGAATGCTTGGCTATGTTCAGAAAAACATATTAGCATACTAATCATATTATGTCTTCACTATATGGTGAGCACTGTACGCATGGAAAACCCCAGAGGTCTACTAGTTTTTCCCAAATGTGCAGTGTTTGCAACGCAGAAGAAATAATTTTGTGAACTTTCAACCTGATATCACAGCAAATCGCACGTATTTGATGAGTTGCCCAATTCGTGTGATTTTGTACGAATTACCTAACCTCAAACCCCGCTCCTAAACCTACCCGTCACTGTGGTTTAGACAAATCGTACAAATCCATTCGAATGCGTACGAATTAGCATCCTCATAGGAGTGAGATAGCATTGAAACTTTCTGTATTAAGCAACATAATGGGCTGTTTTTGTACAGAAATAACTGGAAGCAGGTGACACTGAAAGCCTTGCACATTCAATTTACACGTCTTCTCACTTAAAAAATAAGGTAGATAACTTTGCACACAATACCATATCCTACCATGCATTGCACTCGACTTCATCTTCCATTTCCAGTTTGACAAATGAGGTGAAAATATCAGCTGCATGTTATGATTATTTTTTTAAATTATTTTATTTAAGAAGTTTGAATTTAAAAAGGGAAAATAACAGTTTTAACATTCGCTTCAACTGAAGTTGAAAGAGTTTCAAGAAGTGACCAAGTAGGAAACTTTGAAATCTATCTAGATGATACAAGAGTTGCCGAGGTGTGCCAAAATAGATGCACTATATTGCCAAAAGTTTTGAGATGCCTGCCTTTACATGCACATGAACCGTAATGACATCCCATTCTTAATCCGTAGGGTTTAATGTGGAGTTGGCCCACCCTTTGCAGCTCTGACAGCTTCAACTCTTCTGGGAAGGCTTTTCACAAGGTTTAGGAGTGTGTTTTTGTGCATTTGTAAGGTCAGGCACTGATTTTGGACGAGAAGTCCTGGCTTGCAGTCTCCGCTCCTCCACACCAAACTTGCTCATCCATGTCTTTATGGACCTTGCTTTGTGCACTGGTGCACAGCCAAGTTGGAACAGGAAGTGGTCATCCCCAAACTTTTTCCACAAAGTTGAGAGCATGAAATTGTCCAAAATTTCTTGGTATGCTAAAGCATTAAGTGTTCCTTTCACTGGAACTAAGGGGCCAATCCCAACCCCTGAAAAACAACCACACACCATAATCCCCCCTCCACCAAACATTACACTTGGCACAATGCAGTCCATTCTCATGGAAACTGCCAAACCCAGACTCGTCCATGAGATTGTCAGACAGAGAAGCATTATTGCTCACTCCAGAGAACACATCTCCACTGCTCTAGAGTCCAGTGGCGGCGTGCTTTACACCACTGCACCTGTCCCTTTTCATTCTACTTGGTGATGTAAGGCTTGGATGAGCAGTTTGGCCATGGAAACTCATTCCATGAAGCTCTCTATGCACTGTTCTTGAGCTAATCTGAAGGCCACACACATTTTTGAGGTCTGTAGCTATTGACTCGGCAGAAAGCTGGTGACTTTTGCGCACTGTATGCCTCAGCATGTGCGGATCCTATACAGGTGGCAATCACGGTACCACATCTTGAGTTCACTGAGCTCCTGAGAGTGACCCATTCTTTCACAAATGTTTGTAGAAGCGTCTGCATGCCTAGTGTATGACCTGTGGCCGTGGAAGTGATTGGAAGATTAAATTCAATGATTTGGAGGGGGGTCTTTTTTTCCAATAAAGTGTATATAATCAAAATAGAGACTTGAATGTATGGTGTCATTATAACAAATGCCCAACTTAGGAGTACAAGCTTCTCAGATGCACTTGAAGGCAGCATTATTTCCAAAATAAAGTCATCCGACAAATGCACTGCTGCCATATGACAACAATGTAGCATACAACGTTTGAAACATTTTCCATTTAAAAAACAACAAGACTAAAGCTTGATCAGACTTACATACTATTCCATCACTAATACCATTTAGAACACTAGCCATTATAGCCATTCTCTGGTTCATGGTTGTAATGGGTCACAAACCTCCAGCATTCATTCAGAGAAACTTTTAACGTAGGATGTGATATTTATCAAGCTGGATTAATTCAACAAAGCCCACAATAACAACACTTCAAAAAGTTCTGGTATCAATCTCTGATCCCAGTTGTTGATAGTTCTGATATGTGGGTCAAATGCAGCTCTCTGCTGGCAGATCAGGGTGTATGGTGCCAGGTTTGGCCCCGCAGGAAGTCTGCAGGATGCTCCTTAAAAGGCCTCTTCTTCCTCTGGCTTTGAAGAGGCCAGAGCTTCTGCAAGGAGGGCAGGGTGCCATACTCAGATCTGAAGGATTTCCTTTTTCCTCAAAGATTCAGCTGAGTCTCCTATTTTAAAACAGAGAGAGATAAAGAAAAAGAGGGTGGAGGAACTAAAAGGTGAATTAAAAGAGAGCATCTGTCGGGCATTCGCTAAAACTTGAGCCAAAACGTCTGGAGAGAATCTGATCTTGGCATTGCTATAAATATCGTTTTATCCGAAAAACAGGAGGATATGAAATTAATCTAGTGACTTAAATGTCCTTAAATTTATCTGACTGGCGGTACAGCCAGTAGCCATTCATAATGTATAATACTGCATTATTTATGGTAAAAACAGCAAACATGTCTTTAGGTTATTGAAGGGGTAATATTTCATTGACAGAAAAAACAAAAACAAAGTCTGGACATGATATAAAGAAAAACAAACCTATTTTTTTTTTTATTACAGTTTTACTGTAAATGTTTTTATTTGAATAGTGTAGTTTTATGTCAAAATTAGAGTTGCCACCAAGACCTTTTGAAAAAAAAAGCACATTTTAGCATATTTTATTAGTACTTATTAAGGAAATAATATACTTTAAAATAATATACTTATGGAAATGCATTTAGTTTAAATTTAAATTAAATGTAATTAGTTGACCTTAAGAGTGCTTTTTGACCCACTTATGTAGGACTTATGTAGGACTTAAAAAATATCACCAATTACTCACCCTTAATGAAGTTCAGACCTCATTGGTTCTTGCGGAAGCTCAAACGTGCTGTGTAACACGAGAATGAACCTCAGTGGTTCTTGAGAAGCTCAAACGCTCTGCGTAACACGAGAATGAACCTCATTGGTTCTTGCTGAAGCTCAAATGTGCTGCGTAACACGACAATGAACCTCATTGGTTCTTGCGGAAGCTCAAACGTGCTGCGTTACACGAGAGTGATCCTCATTGGTTCTTGAGGAAGCTCAAACGCTCTGCATCACACGTCAATGAACCTCATTGGTTCTTGCCTAAGCTCAAATGTGCTGCGATACACGAGAATGAACCCCATTGGTTCTTGCACGTAAAGCAACCATACTTCAGTTTCCCGTTTACCATAACTGATATGTGTTGATGAAAGGTTATATGTTTATATTATAAGCAGGTTTTTTTTTTTTACATTTAATTTAATTTAGAAGTACACTATATGCATATTCAATTCAATTAAGCACATGTTTTGTTCATAAGGGAGATCTCTGTAAATCCTTCACATTTATAAGCAATTTATGTAAATTAAGAGATTGCACATGTGCCCATCCCAATAACTGTAGCTTTTTAAAAATAAATAAGGCACTAGTATCAGTTTCAAATGGATCTGGCTTTCAGACATACACATGCACATGTTTTCACTCTCCTATGTGTAAGTGGGTGTGAAAGTGAAATGAGTAGTGGGTGGCAAAAACCACACACACACACACCTTTATGTGTGCCTCAGGTGCAAAGGAAGATGAAACAGGAGAGTATGACATCATTCAAACATGTATGTATCACTAGCTTGCATTATTGTGATTGGCCTCTTAACATCTTCTTCCATTATCCTGCAATTAAAGGGCAAACCTTTCCACCAACATGATTTCCACTAATACAAATGGCCTGTGTGTAACCGTGTGGCATAAATCTATGCTGTTGTATTTGTAGCTTTTGAAGCTTGCCTTTAATATCACAGTCTCTTACGTGTTCTCTGTGTGGACATGTAAAGGTTAATTTGGCTTCCATTCAAGAATGCGTTTAATACCTCTACATTTAAAAACAAAAGCAACAGGATAGCTAGGTGCAGCCGGTCACGTACGCTACTGTATCAAAGAACCACTCTGACCTCCATATAAAGGGCTCTACGAGTTCCACAATAAACCAAGCACGGACAAAATCATGGAATCCAGTCATAAAAAAGACATTTTGGATTGAGTATATCAAAAGTAGGGCTGTACAATTAATCCATTCATGATATGGACAAGTTTCTGTGAATATTAACTCTCCAGCGTTTTTGACCAGTTTCACAAAACTTTCATGGTCCCTAGAATATTTTGTCAAACATATGAACTTGCGATATATTAAAAGAAACATCAGAGCTTCTGCTTAATACATAAATAAATAAAACACTTCAATGTGGGTCCGTTTAATGAAAAAAAGCCATTTTTCTTTTAGCAAAGAGCTGAGAAATTCAATTTTTTTTTGTCAAGGATTACATCCGGAGCAGATTCAGTGATCAAACACAGATGGAGAAGATCGAGTCTATCAGCACTCCAAAGCTCGTCCTGGGTCGACATTTCATTCATGTAGCTACATTCAGTAAAATTAGGCAGTTTTGATTTATATGCTGTTTAATGTTGATGATTGTGTTATTTTACATGTGCTTAAGCAACGCTTCTATCACTTGTTTCTGCTTCTTTTTCCCCTGTGTTTTGATCAGGAGATTCTGTACTCCTTCATAAGATGTGTTATAGCACCCCCTATCATATAACAGTAAAAGCAAGGCTTGGCGGAAATGTCTTTGCCTGGGAAAGAGTTAAATAGCAAAAGACTGTTATTTAAATCAAGCCGGCATGTTTTGGGCGTATCTGTATATATATATATATATATATATATATATATGTATATATATATATATATATATATATATATATATATATATATATATATATATATATATTGTGATACAAGTTCATTATTTTCCATAATGTAATGATCAAAATTAAACTTTCATATGTTTTAGATTCATTGCACACCAACTGAAATATTTCAGGTCTTTTATTGTTTTAATACTGATGATTTTGGCATACAGCTCCTGAAAACCCAAATCTCAAAATTAGCATATCATGAAAAGGTTCTCTAAACGAGCTATTAACCTAATCATCTGAATCAACGAATTAACTCTAATAACCTGTAGAAGATTCCTGAGGCTTTTAAAAACTCCCAGCCTGGTTCATTACTCAAAACCGCAATCATGGGTAAGACTGCCGACCTGACTGCTGTCCAGAAGGCCATCATTGACACCCTCAAGCGAGAGGGTAAGACACAGAAAGACATTTCTGAACCAACAGGCTGTTCCCAGAGTGCTGTATCAAGGCACCTCAGTGGGAAGTCTGTGGGAACCCATAGGAAAGAAAAATCCAAAGTGAGATCTCTTTAGCATCTCAAATGTTTCTCCTAGACAAAAATGAGGTTAGTTTAAGATCAAATGGAGACATTTGCTTAAGTCTCCTGGTTCTCACGGTTGTCTCCTGAGACAAAAACTCTAACACTCTCACAGTGGTCTCCTCTAGAGTTTAATAAGAGATCTCAACAAAATCATACACAGTGCTCAGATGTGTCTCATTGGCTAGAGAGACTGGATTGCTCCTTTGTCTCCTCTAAAGTTTCATAAAAGATCTCAATAACATCACACACTGTGCTGAGACTTCTCTCCTCAGCTAGAGTCTCTGGAATTCCCACTTTTGTTACCTCTAAACCTTCATAAAATATCTCAATAACTTCACACATTGTGCTCAGATTTTTCTCCTTAGTTAAAGACTCTGGCACTCTCACATTTGTCAAACAAATGATGTGCCCTATGCACATAAACTGTACAGCTTTCTTGTTGTGTTAACAATTAAGAGAAACGTTAACCTTATTTACTGAGGTCTCTTCAGAGTCTCTAGCTGAGGAGAACAGTCTGAGCACAGTGTGTGATGTTGTTGAGGTCTCTTATGAAACTTCAGAGAAGACAAGTGTGAGAGCTCCAGTGTTTCTCGCTAAGGAGAAAAGTCTGAGTACAGTGTGTGATGTGGTTGAGATCTCTTATGAAACCTCAGAGAAGACGTGTGAGTGCTCCAGTGTTTCTCGCTAAGGAGAAAAGTCTAAGCACAGTGTGTGATGTTGTTGAGATCTCTTCTAAAACTTTAGAGGGGACAAATGTGAGAATGTCAGAGGTTTTGTCTCAGGAAACAAGTCTGAGAAACAGGAGACTTAAGCAAAAATCTCCATTTAATGTTAATGTAACCTCATTTATGTTTCGCAGAAACATTTGAATTGTTCATTTTTTTTTATTATTATCTCTGGGTAGTTTATATGTGATAAACCCACACCATATCAATCAAGCACAATACAGGCATTCTGTTGCACAATGAACAAAACCACCTATGTTAACATGCATGCAAAATGGGTTGTACAAAATAAACTTTGCAATGTTAAACGAAGAACAAAAGGTTAAGCAGCAACCATGAAGCACTGGTCCACTATAGTATTACATTTGTTATAAAGAAATAATTTATCTAGACTGAACACCATACACTTGTCTAATCCTTGTTTGGAATAAACACTGCATATTCATTTCTGGGCATTGAAGAAACATTTAAATGAGTAACCCATGATATTCTGAAACAGCTGTATGCCAGCATCATCAGTATTAAAACAATAAAAGACCTGAGATATTTCAGTTGGTGTGCAATGAATCTAAAATATATGAAAGTTTAATTTTTATCATTACATTATGGAAAATAATGAACTTTTATCACAATATGCAAATTTTTTTGAGAAGGACCTGTATATAGGACTTCATAGGGTCCAATATATATAAAGACTTTATAATGACATATATCACCACTTCAACTATATTGGACTGACCAAGGTCTTCAGAAATAATCCACAGCATGGTCATATAAATATTTTATGTTTAAACAAATTCATTCTATTCAGTTTATACATAAAACACTGCAAATGACTGTCATTTTCCACATTCCCAGCTGCGGGATTGTTTAGTCTTGTTGTTGAGTTAACCTGCTGTGATAAGGAGCGGGGTAAACACTGCGAGCAGGACCCGAGCGGGGGGCCCTCAAGCTGGGCTGACGGGCCGGGCGAGAGTGCAGGCTGTGGCCCTCACATCAACCACAGCTAGGTCAGGAAACATCTGGGTGACTGAAAACAACAGATGTCGTATGATAAGGGAACAACTCTCCACCCCACTGAATCAGTCTCTCGCACGTCCAGGTGGGTCCTAACCTTGGCTAAGACTCTCTGAAGGACTAAATAATCATATCAAGTGCTTCTGTCCAACAGAAGGGACAAACACCTGGTCAGACTGCGAATATGACTCGCAGCTATTGTTTGGTTATTATTGTTCGCTTGTGGGTTTGATCCATTGTCTGGCTGGGGTCTCTGGAGGATCCGTCAAAAAGCGATTAAACTGCTGTGAGTCTCTGCCTGCGTCATCTCCTGTTTCACTTGGGATAGTTTGATGTAACAAGATGTCAAAACTATGACTCAGTGGTTGGTCATTTATGCGTGTCTCCGGTTGCAGGCGATCAGCTTTGAACTGATTGGATTCAAATTAATCCTTCTTGATTGACTTGTGCTTAAAGGAGAAGTTAACCCCAAAATTTTAATTTTTGACATAATTTACTCACCCTCATGTATTCCACACATGTATGCTTTTCTTTCTTATGCATTGTCCTATTGTCTTTCATTGAATAGACAAATAAACACCGATACATACAACAATGAGTGTGCGAATGTGTGAGTGAGTGAGTGAGTGAGTGAGTGAGTGAGTGAGTGAGTGAGTGAGTGAGTGTGCGAGTGAGTAAATGTCTGAGTGAGTGAATGAGTGTGCGAGTGAGTAAATGTCTGAGTGAGTGAGTGTGCGAGTGAGTAAATGTCTGAGTGAGTGAGTGTGCGAGTGAGTAAATGTCTGAGTGAGTGAATGAGTGTGCGAGTGAGTAAATGTCTGAGTGAGTGAATGAGTGTGCGAGTGAGTAAATGTCTGAGTGAGTGAATGAGTGTGCGAGTGAGTAAATGTCTGAGTGAGTGAATGAGTGTGCCAGTAAGTGACTTAGTTTGTGACTGTGAGTGAGTGAGTGAAATAGCTTCTTTCAGGTTACAGAAAAGAAAGAATCTTACAGGTTTGGAATTAATTTTTGGGTGAACTATCCGTTTAAAAACAGCATGAAACAGAAAATGAAACAGTCTTCCACCTATGTGATGTATATATCTAAGTGAAACGGCTACTCAAATGAGAAAAATAACCAGACTTTGCCCATCATTCATTCACTCACTCACTCACTCACTCACTCACTCACTCACTCACTCACTCACTCACTCACTCACAGAAACGTAATCACTTACTCACTCGCACACACTCATTCATGATCACTCACACTCACTCACTCACCACCACCACTCACTCACCACTCACCACCACCACTCACCACTCACCACCACCACCACTCACTCACTCACTCACCACTCACCGCACACTCACCATTCACCACATGCTCACTCACTCACTCACTCGCACACTCACTCACATACTCACTCACTCGCACACTCACTCGCACACTCACTCACATACTCACTCACTCGCACACTCACTCACATACTCACTCGCACACTCACTCACTCACTCACTCACTCATTCACTCGCTCACTCACTCACTCTCACTCAATCACTCACTCACTCACTCACTCAATCACTCGCACACTCACTCATTCACTCACACACTCATGCACGCACTCACTCACTCACTCACTCACTCGCACACTCACTCACTCACTCACTCGCACACTTACTCACTCACACACTCACTCACTCACTCGCTCATTCACACACTCACTCACTCGCTTGCTCACTCACTCACTCACTCACTCACTCACTCACTCACCACTCACCACCACCACCACTCACCACTTTCACAAACTGACACTTACTCGCACACTCACTCACTCACTCGCACACTCACTGTCACAAACTGACACTTACTCGCACATTCACTCATTCTCACTCACTCATTCGCACACTCACTAACTCACGCTCACTTGCACACTCGCTCACTCACTGTCACACACTGACTCACTTTCTCACTCACACACAGACTCACTCATTCACCCATTCGCACTCTCACTCACTCACTTACTCACTCGCTCACTCACGCATGCACGCACACAACCGCAGGTAGCCCTTAAAGTTTATCTGTTGTTGATAAGCGTTTTTCATTACAGTCATGTGAAGATGGCTGACAGATGTTTTTCTTCCGATGCATGTTATAAGTGACCCAAACTCAGAGCAGATGCAGAGACAGAGTTCATGTTGGAGCAGCATTCATTTCGAACCGAGCAAACACCGGCGGATCATGCTCGCATGTAAATTAACACAGTGCTGCTAATTCATGATCAAGATCTTGTAAACTGTGGGCTATTAGTGTGTTTAAGTGGAGGAACGAATGCAATGCATCTGTCAGCCGTGACCAGTGCTAAAACAATACTGAAGAGAAGAGACAACATTTGCGAACAGTTTCAAAAACTTTGTTGTGCTCTCAGACATCGCTGGCCTCATGGGACCAACTGCATCTGTTCCTCCTCGGTTTTAAGAAAACCCTCATGGGATCCACATATCAAAAACATGTCTCTTTACAGCCTGATAGTCCTTTTCAAATCACACAGTAAATGAAGTCTTTGGATGCGAGAAGTTTTGTTTCGCTTCTATGTCTTATCGGAAATTATAAGAACAAAAAAACATTTCTATTTTCCACTTCAGTTTTGACACCTAGTATTTGTGTGTCTGATAATCAAGTAAATGGACGTCATGGATTGGTATTTGGGCAAGCCTGAGACACAAATTACAGAAATGAAACTCAGATAGTTGTGTGGACCGTGACTAACTCTCCTGAAAAAAGCAGGTCCTCGTGTTAGTTAGTCTTGACTGACGTCGACATAAACCCCAGCAGTACTTGCGGTAATTAGCCACACAACCGTCTACACGACTCCCAGAGGGGCTGCACTGGGGTGGGCAGTCTCACAAACAGGAAGTGGAGGAAACAGCAGTGAATGTAAAAGGAAATGAGGACGTAGGGAGAGGTGTACGGCCACAATGCTGATGGAGGAAATGGACGATTATAAATAGCCGAACGGCCTTCCCCACGCTGAGTGCCGGGTCATGGCCGAGACCTCAGACAATAGAGAAGCAGTCCTTGAGTTCAGGGCTGATAGTGGGGCTGGGAAAACCAGTGACAGTGACTAGAACATGCATATGGACGACTGAGTCATTAGCTTTAGTCATAGACCCTGTTTACACCTTGTATTAAGTAGTCTCAGCCTCACGGACATGCTGCACAATATGCTGCACAATTTGGCCAAAATTGTGTGATTATATATCAATATGGCCAATAATATTATTATTAATACTACTACTAATAATAAATTTTATTATTACTGAAAAAAATATAAAAATGACGAAATCAAAACAAAATAAGAAATATGACTTACTATAGTTTACATTCAAATAAAAAAGACTGATTATGATTATTTTTATGATTATTATAATTTTGTTAAACTGTAAAATTATAATACTTTTCTGGAAACACTTCAGGAGTTTCGAAGTCATCCTCTGATTGGTTGAATACTACAGGATGTCCACGAGACAAGTGTGTCGCATTCTTTAACGATTCGTCTGGAAACAAAGCTGTGATGCCAAACTCTCTTGTGAAAGAAGAACGCAACCGAGTGTACAACTGTGACATGCAAAGTTTGCTGCTCCACTGTTGCATTAAACTTGCGAAATGTTTTTAGATGAATAATTTATGGATGCACGCCATTATTCTAAGGACATTGACTTTACATTTTCACACCCCTAAACATGATACGAAACAAAACGAACTGTGATTGGTTGTGTTACACGTCAGTCAAACGGCCCTTGACCAATGAAAGCTGCGATAGAGTCCAGACCTTCTGCCGTCAGTGTGAAGATCTGGCTATGCGAGACTAGGTATTAATAATCGTTTTGGTCGATCAGGTTACAAGTAGATGAGGGAGACACATACCCGTTTACCCCAGTGTTTTAATCTGTCTCTTTTCAACCACTTCTGTCCTGGTTACTTGGAGGGGAGAGTCTACTGATAGGTAAATCGATGTTTGTTTGTTTTTTTCAGTTCTTTCAATCTAATATATTAAATAAGCTCACGCAATTTACATATGAACTTGACTGGAGCACCAGCTTTCGTTTCTACTCTGATAGACGCAAGAGCAGCCGAACGCTGTGAGTGTGTGTAAGAAATCAGGAATGGTGAGAGAACATTGTGCTTGGTACGTTTTTCATCTTTAACACAAACTTGGGTCTCCAGCTGAACAGTTTAAATCCCACCTGGCTAGCGCACCTCCCATTATGATAGATTAGTAGGTGGAGAGTAGACAGCCTTTTGTTGCTGTTCAAACACATTCGACCACATGAGCGTTTACACTACAAAATCAATCCAGTCGGATGCATTTTTGACTACCTCTGGAAGTGGTCGAAAGTGGACAAGCTCAAAACGCTTTAAACCCTATTTAGCGCCGTCCATTTGTGATCCGATTGACCAAAATGCATCTTAATACCAGGTTTAAACAGGGCCATAGTTACATTTCCCTTACACCCAATTATCATATTCAACAAGAACATAGATGAATGACCTAGTAGAAGAGTAGGAGACTAGTAAAAGTTAGTGTATGTATACAATTCATGAATAGATTAAAGATTACATTTCTCTTCTGATAAATCTGTAAGATAATAATATATTTAGCTATGGTTCATTGGAAAAACGTGCCTTTAGGGACATTTCTGCAAAATTATGTTACGTTGCTTCTTGCATGTTTCACAACACTTGTGAAATGTGCAGTAAGTGGCACAAAAATCATATTCTGCTTTATTGGAAATGTGAATCTGGCAGTGTTTTGCAACTTTGGTTGTTGTACGTATCGCGGCAGTTCGGAAATGAAATGCCACCTACACTAAGCACTAAACAGACAAAAGCAAAAGTGAGATAAAAACTCATTTGCTGAAGCAGCCATACCATTTTAGCTGCTTCTAAGGCATTGGGCTCTTTCATCGTGACTTTTGTTTCACTGGACTCATACCCGAGCGCTTCACATCACAAGTGCATTGCTGAACCAGCTGAGCTACAGAGCAGGTTTAATACATGGAAAAGCTAGTTATTTGACACAATAGTAAAGTGTCCATCGGATACATCAGAATCTACAACAGTACAGAAGCTTTTGATATGCATTTTCAAACATGTTATACCACGATATTATTTGAAATATGTTGGGCTAGCGTGTAAGTACAATGAATATTATCAAAAATTTAGGTTTGTATCAGGGTATATTTTTCAAAGCATCACCATACTTTACCACCACAGTACTTTTAAAACTATTCTATAGAACTATAGTCCAACAAACCGCAAACTTGATTTGAATATCCAAACCAAGTCTAATTTGGTCAAGTCAGGACTTAAGGTTGTTCATTTCAGTATCTACATCCTCTTTAGTGAAGGAAGTGAATCTAGTTATATTGACTATGCAAAAATCTTCGAATGTGTCTTGCTCTTGAGTGATTTAAGCAAAGACTGTCACGCGATACAGAGAGGCAGTCAGAACGTAAATGGAGCCTTCGTTGTTAAATTAATAAAAACAATGCTACCCATCACATTTTACAAAAGTGTGAACTTCTCCAGTGAATTTGCTCATTGGTCACCCATTGAACCCACAGCAGCCAAAGGGTGAGCCACTTCCTTTTGTGGTGAAATTATTAATTTTCTGTTTCTGTTGTGAACTTTTGTCCCGAGATCTGCAACTACATGTGATGTTCCCAGAGCAATTTCAGTCCATTATATCAAGTGGCAGTTTCACAGATACATTTTGACAGGTACGATTCTCACAGGGTCTCAGAGTCAGTCTCAAATCAGCCATCAATTATTGCCTGTCTATTGTCTCTGACAAGTGGAGGCTGAGGACGAAAGCATGCAATAGTTTGGGAGATCATGTACCTTTCATGGTGAGGGTTGTATCTTCACACTGTCACTTTGATGAATGGGCAGGTCATATTCTAAGTTGATCCTGAATTAGAAGAGGAACATTAGATGAATGTAACAAAGTGAAAATTTCTTCTGCATTTGAGAGTTGTTTGCTGATCTCAAAGGAGATTTTATGGTTTGACTGCTGGTATACAATACTGGAGGCATGCTGGGAAGTTCCTTTTGTACCTTCGTGTTTAGAAATCACAAATGAGGAAGTGCTTTCAAAAGATTCTGTTTGGATTAAAGGTGACCCACTGGACAATTTATTTTTCTCATTTTTTTCAACTGCATAATTACGAGCAAGGTTTATACTGGTATAGAGCTGCTTATTTATAAACATAATCATTAAGAGACAAAGAGAAGACATTTCAGACAAGAGACTTATAGAAATAAGAAACGAGTACAAATAAAACAAGCTCTTTAAAACACAACTAGAGTCCAGGATAAGAAAAGATCTACAAAGGTCAAATGTGGACACAGTGTCTGCTGTGCAAAAACAGGTCTAGAGGAGAGATGTCGCTGGACAACTTATCTTTCTTCCTTTTTTCAATTGCATAATTAAAAGCAAGGCATGCATATTAAGGGCCCTATATTAATAATCTGAGCACATGGTCTGAAGCGCATGGCAACGACGGAAACAACGGTCGCCGCGCCAGGTGCATGGTCCAAAAGAGTTGTCCCTATAGTCTTTTAATGAGTTATGGGTGTGTTTTTGGCATAAAGTTCAATAAACCAATCAGAGTCTCATCTTCCATTCCTTTTTTTTTTGCTCACCATGGTGGATTTGCTATTTACACTGCGCTATTGACTTTAGAACAGGTTTGTCATGCCTCGTTTTAGACCAGACCAACCTGGGTGAACAGATGGGTGCGAGTGCATTTGATATTTAATCAACGTGGCACTGGGTGTGAAAATGATAACAGCATCGGGCTGAAACTAGCTGAAAACACTAGCATCGTGCGACTTGTGCCTGGCGTTGCATTGTGCCGGGTGTATGAAAGGGCCCTAAATGTTATATGTACATGTAGGATTGAAAATAATTAAAGATTATTTGAAATTGAACAAAGACATTTGCTTTACTGTTTTCAACCCCCCTCTCTCTTACCAAAAGGGCCATTTGGAATTCCTAAAGACAAAGAGATGTAGGCCAAAAAGTGTGTTACACCTTTACAGTGGGGGAAGATGTAATTATTTGATTGGTCAGTTTGAATGTCTGACATTAGGGCTTCAGTCACATGGTCAAGAAAAGGATAAAAGAAGATTGTAATGGTTTCTCTGGCTCTTGATTCTCTCTCTCTCTCTCTCTCTCTCTCTCTCTCTCTCTCTGGGGCCTGGTCTTTGGCTCTCTTCTTTGCTCTCCTTTTTGTCTCTTTCTCTCTACACTTCCTCTCTCTCTCTCTTTCTATCCCTCAGGTAACATTCTATTCATGCTGGGTACAATCAATGGTATCCATTTTTATCATCTCATACATCTCCTTTGTAACTATTTTTAGTGTAACCATAACCAGATTATGTCATTAAATAATTTATATTACAAATTCTATGCTAAATAGTTTTGATTTGGTATTAACTTTAATGTGCTACTATTGCAATACAATATAGTCACACTATAGCAACGCTCTCCCACATATGTAGCTATTGTAACTGCACTTATTTCCACCGTTGGTATAAGTTGCAGTGGGTGGTTGACGAGGAATATACCGTTTTCTACAGTCTTGCTGATAACAGTTATTTAGTCATTCGGCAACCCTGCAGCCTGAACTACTGTAGGCGACCCACCCTTAGATATACTTGTATACATCTGGCGCTTGACACTTACATTGCATTACATAGTTTATATGTATTTGTACCATCAATAAACAAAAATGACATCTAGCGCATTGCGTTAGTTCTGGCAGGGCACGTTAGTCAAGCTCGCATCAGTGATGTCAGCTGACCTCGTCTGCCTATAGGAATACGGTGCCTATCACAGCATGCATATTTAAGCTTCTTCAGAATTATCAGCTGCGATAGCGTTCTCCAGAGCTAATTACCCTCCTCCATCCCCAGCTCCTCCTCTCGTCAGTCAGGATTTTGCATCTGATTCCCCCTGAATCAGACTAAATTCCCCAATTAGGTTGTACATTTTAATATTGACATTAATGCTATCTGCAATACATCATTGCTTCTGTTCTGTTTACCCATGGGGGTTTATCACTGCTCTACATGCTTTTATCCGTGCTAGGCTGCATGGATGCGCAGGGAGTTCTTGCCCAGAACAGAACCATACCGTCAATCTAAAATATGCTAATTGTCTATAACTTCGACGATAGTGACAGAAAATGCATTATGATCAAAAAATTGTGTTTCCACAATCTTAAAATTTCCAAAGTCAGGTTTCCACTGCTGTAGAGCTGTTTACTAAATATGATCATTAGTACATGACTTGATCACATCATAAATTAGCATCATCAACCTAACGCAGTAATCACACCCATTGTATTTTTTTTACAAACCCGATTCCAAAAAAGTTGCGACACTGTACAAATTGTGAATAAAAACAGATTTCAATGATATGGATGTTTCAAATTTCAATATTTTATTCAGAATTCAACACAGATGACATATCAAATGTTTAAACTGAGAAAATTTATCATTTTAAGGGAAAAATAAGTTGATTTTAAATTTCATGGCAACAACACAGCTAAAAAAAAGTTGGGACAAGATCATGTTTTCCACTGTGGCATCCCCTCTTCCTTTTATAACAGTCTGCAAACGTCTGGGGACTGAGGAGACAAGTTGCTCAAGTTTAGGAATAGGATTGTTGTCCCATTCTTGTCTAGTACAGGCTTCTTGCTCAACTGTCTTAGGTCTTCTTTGTCTTCCTCTTTATGATGTGCCAGATGTTGAAAGATCTGGACTGCAGGCTGGCCATTTCAGTACCCGGATCATTCTTCTACACAGCCATGATGTTGTAATTCATGCATCATGTGGTCTGGCATTGTCATGTTGGAAAATGCAAGGTCTTCCCTGAAAGAGACGACGTCTGGATGGGAGCATATGTTGTTCTAGAACATGGATATACCTTTCAGCATTGATGGTGCCTATCCCGATGTGTAAGCTGCCCATGCCACACACACTCATGCAACCCCATCCCATCAGAGATGCAGGCTCCTGAACTGAGCTCTGAGAACAACTTGGGTTGTCTTTGTCCTCTTTAGTCAAGATGACATGGGGTCCCAGTTTTCCAAAAAGAACTTCAAATTTTTGATGTATCTGACCACAGAACAGTTTTCCATTTTAAATGAGCCTTGGCCCAGAGAAAACACCTACGCTTCTGGATTATGTTTAGATATGACTTCTTTTTTGACCTATAGAGTTTTAGCTGGATTGTGTTCATCGTTTTCTGGAAGTATTCCTGAGCCCATGTTGTGATTTCCATTACATTAGCATTCCTGTATGTGATGCAGTGCCGTCTAAGGGCCCGATGATCACGGGTATCCAGTATGGTTTACCGGCCTTGATCCTTACGCACAGAGATTGTTCCAGATTCTCTGAATCTTTGGATGATATTATGCACTGTAGATGATGATAACTTCAAACTCTTTGCAGTTTTTCTCTGAGAAACTCCTTTCTGATATTTCTTCACTATTTTTCTTTGGGGGAATTGGTGATCTTCTGCCCATCTTGACTTCTGAGAGACACTGCCACTCTGAGAGGCTCTTTTTATACCCAATCACATTGCCAATTGACCTAATAAGTTGAAAATTGGTCCTCCAGCTGTTCCTTATATGTACATTTAACTTTTCCGGCCTCTTATTGCTACTTGTCTTATTGCTACCTCTTATTGTAGCTCTCATGACATCCAAAATTAGCTAATATTTGGCATTACATTTCAAAATGTCTCACTTTCAACATTTCATATGTTATCTATATTATTTTGTGAATAAAATACAAGTTTATGAGATTTGTAAACTATTGCATTCCTTTTTAATTCACAAAGTAAGTAGCATTAAGTCTTGCATGGCCTAATCTGACTGTCGTGTTTGCACTGTACATTACTGCCTATTAGGTTTTTAAGAAAAAGTCGCAGGTTTCTACTGGTATAGTGCTGTTCACTCATAAATATGGTCATTTAGACTTGAACACACCATAAATCAGCCTCATTGGCTGACTTTAAGATGCACACATAATACCAGCCCAAAACATCTATGATGTCGCTTGTCTGCTTTTTATTCTCTTGAAGCCCATGCGAAGTGAGATAAGCAAAGTAACTAAACAAATCAAGGAATAGATGTCTGAAAATCTCCATCCAACGTCTCCAGCTGATTCCATGCCATCTGGTCTGAAATCTCATCTCTTTTATTTTCCAGTACAGGCGGCATCAGGCCTCCAGCTTATCAAGATTTTGGGGGAAAAAGTAACAAGAAAGAGTGGACAGTCTTTGCTTAGTAGCTCTTTACAGCCAAGGTCGTGATCCTCAGGCCTGTTAAAGACCCCCTTGGGGTTGAGGCTGTAACCGGATATTTAAAATAACAGTGAGCGGGTCCTGGTGGAGCCCTGCGCTGCGTGAGGAGGGAGCAGGAGAGGTGACAGGGCAGGCGAGGTCAACACACTGGGCAACATACATCACCAGTGCCAGTGCACAGCCAACGACTCTATCAAGGAAAGACAAAGACAAGACATTTCAGAGCGAAAGGCTTATAAAAACGAGAAATGAGCGCAAATAAAACAAGCTCTTTAAAATACAACTAGAGTCCAGGATAGGAAAGATCCACAAAGGTCAAAGGTGGACACAGTGTCTGCTGTGCAAAAACAGATCTAGAGGAGAGAAGACCTGAGCAGGCATGGTAGTAAATATCTAGCCCTTCTCCATTCACACTCCTCCTCCTCATCCATACACAGACCTGACAGCCAGGGCTCTAACTCATGTGTGCCGTTTGGGCCTCACACTCCCAGAGCGAGACACAGGGGTGATGGGGAGTTGCTATCCACCTTAAGGTGAAAGCCATATGTGCCCATCCGAGGTCATCCCACACAGTTACCCTGATGTCAAGTCAAGTCACCTTTATTTATATATCTAGCTCTTTATACGACAGTGTATTTCAAAGCAGCTTTACAGTGTCAAACAGGTAAATAATGATGCAAACAGAGTTCAGTTTTGCTCTAGAATTCAGTTCAGTGTTGATTCAGTTTGGTTCAGTAACTCGGGAGAAAACAGTGCTGCAAAAAGTGATCCGAAAAACATCGTTAGCCAACTATGGTGGCGATTTCATAGTTTAACGAGTCGGTGTTTCCCAAAACCAAATCAGACAGCAACATAGTGTTGGCCCAGATCAGATCCACATCTTGTATGGAATCCACATGTACCAGATGTGGGCCGGATCTGGGCCGACATGTTGCTGTCTGGGTAGTTCCAACAAACATTTGTGGCAGCATCGGAAAGCTGTGTGGTTGGAGCGACATCTCTCGAGCTGTGGTTAGAAGCAGTTCCTTAACCCTTGTGCATCCTCACAGAAAATTTAGTCTATTTCAGTTTCGTTTTTTTTTTACCTGTGTTAGTGCTTATTTTACCTGTGTTAGTGCTTACTACATACATTTTGGCACAGGTGTGTATTTTTATTGGCATTTTACAATTTATCCCTCATTTCCTTTAAAAAAATAAATTTAGCACTACATAAAATACTTCCTCTTAACATCGTTTGGATAAAAATGTCCCCATTGAAACCCATTAAAAAGGCAAATTTTAACTTTAAAATGTAACTATAAAATGTTGCAATCTTTGTTAATATGCTTTCATTCTGTTGGCAAGGCTTCAAAAATAAAATGTGTACTATTTTTTACCAGTTGGTGCCATTTTTCTCAGGTTTGGGCTATAAAGCAAATACTCAGTTTATTCCTGTTTTCTGCTTCTGCATATTATAGAGCCAATTGTATAAATTATGCAACTATAACTGAGTGGGTGTGTTAGTATGGATGTCAGAGTGTAGTGTGTATGTATGTAATAAAAAAATGTGTGAGTGTTTGTAATATTTGAGAGAGAAAAACTCAACTACAAATAACAAATACAACCGCTGTGTGCACCAGTGGAGTTGTGTTGGCATCTAATGGGGAAAAGCTTGCACTGTGCCCAAACACAATCTTACTGAGAGCTCATTTTTTGAGATATCAACCTCAAATTTGGAACACATCTTTTTTTTAGATTTATGGCATTGATTTTCTAGCAGTTTTAGAGTTCAACATGTTTCATAAAATATATATTTTATATAAAATATTATTCATAAATCATTAAAAAATTTAAACCTCAATTAACTTTTTTTTTTAACTTCAACAATAATCTGCCATGTGTCTTCTTTAAAATGACACGAAACTTAAAGTCCTCATGAAATAAAAATTGAACCTATTTACCTTGTTAGCACATATTACAGGTCTAAGGGTGAACAATTAATCCGTCCAAGTTAATACACAGAAAAAATTGTTTGACGCTGTAATCTTTGATCAAAGTTACTTCCGGTCTGGAAACGGCGTTCCTTCTCAGATGATGTCAGTTTGATGGCTTGGGTTTGAAAATGCGTAACCACTCCCCTCCAACCGTTAGTCTGCTACGAGCGATGGAGAGGAGGAGCGCTGCCTACAATTCAATATTCCATTTCACTTGGAAATATGTCACAGCACTGAAGAAAACTCACTTGCTACTTCCGGTTCAGTGGGACTTTAAGTCTGTGCTTTTTTTAATTGATGCGCAAAGGTTATTAAATCAATCAATCAATCAACTTTATTTATATAGCGCTTTTACAATGACGATTGTTTCAAAGCAGCTTCACAGTGTTAAACAGGACAACATTGCAACAAAATTTGATTTGGCTAGTTTAATTTGGATAGTTTATAGAATTATATATGACCTAATTAATAAATTCTATTTGTATATTTAGTTGAGTAACTTGGATCATAATTTGAATGTCCCCAACTGAGCAAGCCAGGCCAAAGGCGACAGTGGCAAGGAACCAAAACTCCATCAGGGCATGATGGAGAAAAATAAACCTTGGGAGAAACCAGACTCAGTCGGGGTGCCAGTTCTCCTCTGGCCTATTATTAACAGTGTATAATTATTACTCTGGCAACCTTGCAGGTCTTAAATCATATTAGATAGGAATATTCGAAATTTTGGGTATGACGCACGAGACGGGCTCATTTAGGATGGCGCGTCGATTACACAAGAATATGAATACTTGAAAGATCGGAGTTATTGCGCCGAGACGGGTTAATTGAGGATCACGCCCGTGAGGCGAATTCAGAGGAGACACTAATGGACACGGTCTCAGCAGACACTCCAGGATGAGCTGGTCATGTCCAGATGCAGGTCCACCATCCGATCCGGACACGGCCTGGATCCGCCGACTGCAGTAAACCTCGGGATAAACAGAGAGACTAACATTAGTGTGGATGCCACTCTTTTTATGATGTAACGAGTACATCAGGTGTTATGGGAAGTGTTCCGGTTCCGGCTGACCTAGTTAATGCAGCCTAACAATCAGTCATTTGATTTGAATAAAGAAAGTTAAAAATGTTCTATGTGTATGCCATAGTAAAGAGATGTGTTTTTAGTCTAGATTTAAACTGACAGAGTGTGTCTGCTTCCCGAACAATGCTAGGAAGACTGTTCCAGAGTTTAGGTGCTAAATAGGAAAAGGATCGACCTGCAGTTGATTTAGATATTCTAGGTATTTTCAACTGGCCAGAGTTTAGAGACCGCAATTGACGTGATGGAGTATATTGCGTTAAGAGCTCGCTTAAGTACTGGGGAGCTAAACCATTTATTGCTTTATAAGTAATAAGCAAGATTTTAAAATTTATGCGATGTTTAATAGGAGCCAGTGCAGTGTTGACAGAACTGGACTAATATGATCGTACTTCCTGGTTCTAGTAAGAACTCGAGCTGCTGCGTTTTGGACCAGCTGGAGTTTATTTATTAGGCGAGCAGGGCAACCACCCAGTAGAGCATTACAATAATCTAGCCTTGAGCTCATGAACGCATGTACTAGTTGTTCAGCATTTTGCATTGAAAGCATGTGACGTAATTTAGATATATTTTTAAGATGGTAGAATGCAGTTTTACAGATGCTAGAAACGTGGCTTTCAAATGAAAGATTGGTATCAAAGAGCACACCCAGGTTCCTCACTGACGAGGACTTGACAGAGCAGCCATCGAGGGTTAGACAGTATTCTAGGGCACTACTTGTGGAGCTTTTCTGTCCAATAATTAAAAATTCAGTTTTATCTGAATTAAGTTGCAGGAAATTACTATTCATCCAATTTTTAATATCAGCTATGCATTCCGTTAATCTTGTGAATTGGTAAGTTTCGTCAGGGTGTGAAGAAATATAGAGCTGAGTATCATCAGCATAACAATGAAAACTAACGCCATGCTTCCTAATGATATCTCCCAGTGGTAGCATATACAGGGTGAAAAGCAACGGTCCTAACACTGAGCCTTGCGGTACTCCATACTGAACTTGTGATCGGTGTGACATCTCTTCATTTACTGCTACAAACTGATAACGGTCAGATAAGTAAGATTTAAACCATGCCAATGCAGTTCCACTAATGCCAACATAATTTTCGAGTCTATTCAAAAGAATATTGTGATCGATAGTATCGAATGCAGCGCTAAGATCGAGTAACACTAATAGAGAGATACTTATTAAATCCTTATCTTGAGAAAAATAAGAAAGGTGACATTCAGTAAAGACTATATTTTTTAGTTTGTTTGTTTTAATATATATAAATTTACATCTTTTAGTTTGTCAAGAAATTTAAAGCACAGTTTTTGAAGAGTTTGCATGTGCATTCGTGCTCTAGTATGTAAGAACGAGCCTATTATTGAATCTAGGAATAAAGCAAAATAACAGAAAAAAATTTGACTTGTCATACACACGGCGCAATGCAATGGCAGGCGCCAAGTTTTTGCTAGTTTCACGTCCAGCGTCAGTGTGTTCAGGAGCATTGTTGGAGCGTTGCTATTTTGAGGAACTGAAAACGACTGCATGATGCAAGTGGCTTTTAAAGGGAATGGGAGATGAGACTCTGGTTGGTTTATTGCACGTTATGCCGAAAACACACCCTTTACACATTAAAGGACTAGGGACAACCCTTTTGGAACATGTGCCTGGCGCGCCAACTTTTTTTTCCATCGTTAAAGTGGATTCAGACACGCCTGCACCATGAGCTTCAGACCATGAGCTCAGATCATTAAAATAGGGCCCCTAATCCTCAGGTACCATGTCCCTAAGTTATAGGAAAAAATCTAGCATGAATTCTCTCTCAAACAGATTAATTAAAATAAGTTATTATTGCTCCACCACCTGCGTGACATTGTTAACCAACATGGTTGGATGGCAAATTTGCGACAGTACGGTTTCGGGAAACGGTCGTGACTAGTTGATATCTACAAAGATGCTTGGCAGTTAAACAGCAAATGACTTCGTATGAGAAACACACCTCAGTTCAGTTCTCATCTAATCGTGGAGTCAAATCAATAATATTAAGTGTCCCCAACTAAGCAAGCAAGAGGCAATAGTGGGAAGAAACACAAACTGGTGACAGAAATGGAGAAACAAAACAAAACGAAAGTTTGGGAGAAACATGCAGGCTCAGCTGAACGAACATGGCGGTAAGTGAGGGAAGGACTTGGGATGACATCATTGCACAAAAAATGACCAGCACAACATAAAAGTTTATGGACCATCAGGTTTTGGACCACCTGTGCAAAAATACTGCAGGACACACTTACTCATTTACACTAATAGTGTGGGAATTATGTAGAAAACATTGTAAAATATTATTAAATGATTTATTTTAACTTTTATTGTTGTTGTTTTTTTATTTACATTTGTAAATGCAAGATCTTTTTGGGAACTTACATTCAATTTATATCCATCTATAAAAGTACTATGCTGAAAAAAAAAAAAAAAGTTTACAATTTTCTTTTTTTAAAACAGTGTAAACCTTTATATTAATCATAAGTATGAGTGTGATGGGTTGGGTGTTTTTTTTTGCAGAATCTCAAAGTCAAGAGGTTTTGAGTGCATAAGAAAGGTAGTCTTTAACCTTTAATCTTATGCGTTATGTAATATTCCCTCTAATATGACTTGAGCTATTTAACAACTAGAAAACTAGATTGATCTGAGGCCAATAGTGGTTAGTGCAAAACACCCTATATGTGCTGTCTGCAGTGGAAAGTAAAAGGTCAGGGCTGGCGGCAGTTTGCTGACTGCTCGCGATTCGAAAACAGACAATGTGTTGAAACGAGCACTGAGAGGAAAGACTGTGTTAAGCAGCGAGGTGCGAGTGTGAATGTGTGCATGTGTTATCAGTGTTTTTGATAAATCAAAAAATCTGTTTGCATGTACATTGGAGAGGGAGAAAGCAAAGACAAGGTTGAAGGTAAATAACCTTTTTAGTGGAAGAACAGAAAGAAGAACAAAGCAGCTTACACTCTCACAGAAAGTGATAAACAAATCCACAGATCCCCTGGGTGTGTGTGTCGAGGGAACCGCACGGTCCTCGTGTTCTCCCACTGCACATTAGCATATTTATAGACCCTTTTAAAACCCAAAGGCACCAAAAGCACCACATCAGTGGCCTGCAGCACACATTCTCACATGCACACATTCACACACCTCACACACACACATGCATAAGCAGAGACATGCAAAGATACACACACACACACGCAAAAGAAAGACAAGGCACCTGTTGTGCAAACCACAATGTTTACTGAGGGCCAAATTAGAGCGTCTCCCTGGCAACAACAGCAGATTGAATCACCACCCACGGCTCTGGCCTAGAAAGAAAAAAAAATACCTGCATGGAAAAAAAAATGTGGGCATATAAGGTGAACAAACCAAAATCCCAGATCAATAGCAAAACACTGCATTGCACTGTTACAATGCAAACAAAGGCCAAGTGCAATATGCATATTCTGCAGACAAGTGCAATCATCTATCCTTGAGGTTTATATTCATAAAAAGATTTGACAATGCATGCTAAGAAGCTAAACTAATCTATCTTTGCCTGACTTAATTTAGCAACAACATTTAAAAAGAAGAAGCTCACAGGGGCCTCTTTCCTAAAGTCTGCATCTGTTCTCATCTGCTTTCATGCGTGTTAAGAGCTCCTCTGCTGGAGTTTTCCGAAATTGCACCATGCACAGGTTGAATGCATGAGGTACTGACTTTTCAGACATCTGAACATGTGTGTACAGTATATGTGACTTATAAGTATAACGTTATTTAATAAATTCTCAGTAACAAATTAAATGTTATTTCACTATTATTCTCATGAAGTCCTTTTATGTAAACAATTCCAACATCTAGTTATCCTTCATTTAGACCTTTGTGTTTATCACTGGTATTGTGAGGTACAAGTACAATTTCAAATCGGTAAATAAATAATTCAGCAAATAATATTGTTCATTAAACATATTCGGTGCAAGTGCTGTGTGTGTCTGGAATGTTTTGGGACCCTCTGTTCTTCTGTAATGAAACTCTAATTGGAAGCATGTGTGTATGTGTGTGTGTGTGTGTGTGTGTGTGTGTGTGTGTGTGTGTGTGTGTGTTTATTTGTGTGTGTGTGTGTGTGTGTGTGTGTGTGTGTGTGTGTGTTTATGTGTGTCTGTGTGTGTGTATGTGTGTGTGTGTGCCATGCTGGGGGTGGAGAAATACTTATATTATGAATGAGTGTAAGTCTTATGAGAAAAAAAGAGAGAAACAAGGGTAAAAGGGTTGGTTTTTGCATGGGTTTGCATGTGTGAATGTGTGTTGGGGCATGAGAACACAAACCCCCACATAAACAATCAGATTGTGAAAGAGCCGGGAAGCTGGGAACCATCGTGGGGGTGTTAGACAACATGGGAGTGGGCTTGCGTTTTAGCCAGAGAGCTGAGAAAATAAAAGGTCCTATTGCATCATGCATTATTAAATAATCCTGATAAAACGACCATATTTAACTCATGCATATTGATGTGTGAAGGATGTTAGTTTGAATCCAGCTCAGAACATGGTCATGTACCTTGATCTCCTCTCTATCATTTTCTTTAATATTAATGATATTCAAAAGGACAGTATAAATCTGCCATTTCATATCTAATTCGCATTAAAGCTTTGATTTATACATTATATTGGATTAAACCATTATCAATTCTAATTTAGGTGTGTTCACACGTGTAGTTCGGTTCACTTGGTCCGGAAAAAACAAACAAAAAGCATTTAATCCTGATCTGCTTAGCAGCATTTTGACACGAACCTAAAGGCACAGGAATGTTCACAAACTGATTGGTCAGCTTTTATAACACATATTTCACAACATATCTTACTGAACATCCAAAACAATGCTGTGTGCTGGGCTAAATGTGTTCGTTGTATGTGCGTAGCCTACATATGATGGTATTTTGAACAGTTGTGAACTCATGAAGAGCTTATACAATGAGTAAAACAGTCAAAACAGCGGCAGGAATCCCTCTGTCGCACACGCAAACCAAGATCTGCTGCAATGAGACGTGGTTCTGACGCGAAACATCACGACTATGACGACGTTCTTGAGCATTCTGTCCTTTCGCAAATCGCACCACGGGTCGTTTTAATCCAACTAATCATACAAGTGTGAACACACTCCTTAGTACCTGTGCTGTTTTTATAGCATTTTTAGCATTTGCTAAGCCATGTATTACTATTGCTCATATTTAGTATTAGGCATATGAACCTGGCAACCATGCAAAACACCCCATAGCAACACTCTGCTTTAGGTGTTATTTAAGGTGTGCTCACACTTGGCATGTTAGTTCGATAAAAACAAACCCTGGTGTGAACCCTTTGTTAGTGCTTTTCATTTGAAGGCGTGAACCCTGATGCGCACCATACAAGCGGACAGAGACCCTGAAAAGATAACGCTTCCAAACTAAAAAGGACAGAATGATCAAGCACACCTGTTTTTTTCTCATCATAGTGGCGATGTTGCCCATCACAGTTCGGTACAGGCGTCAGACCCGTGTATCCTCGCAGCAGATCTTCGTTTGTGTGTGTGACGGAGCGATTTCTGCCGCTGTTTTGACTTCCTTAAAAATTAAGCGCTTCACAAGTTCTCGGCTGGTCAAAATACCATCATATAGGCTATGCACATATGCACACAGCATTGTTCTGGATGTCCGGTAAGTTCGGTCTCGAAATATACATTATGAAAGTCGAACAATCACAATCTTTAGGTTCTGGGTTAAAAGGCCAATGTGACCCGAAATGTTTTTTAGGTCTTGACCAAACGAACTGAGTGAACCGAAGTACAAGTGTGAACACGTCCTCAATATTATGAATTCATTTAAATATGTAGTGTGCATTATTCCTATCTTTAAAAAAATGACAATAAAGTCAATAAAGACAACAACATATACTGTAAATTTATTTATTAATAAAACATTTAAAAAAATGAAAAGAACAAGCATACTATCTCAAGCTGATCATTCACCTTTTGCATTAGCTGAACTAATGGAAAAGCTCTATTATATTACTGAAAATACGCTTATTTTAAAACAAAATGATTGCTCATTCAAGATGTCTCAACTGTAGAAGTATAAAAAACTCAGTGGTGACCTTCCACATCTGTCTCTTTCTCTCCCGTCCTCAATCTCTCATTTGTTCTGTCTCTATCCTCACTGATTTACACAGTTTCATAAAGCTGGCCCAAACAGTTTAGAGAAGTCAAATCTCCTATTTTCATCCTTGGCTCAGTGCCAGGAAAGTAATGGTTACAGCTCTTGGAAAAGAGAGAGCAGTTTTCATTTATTGGGATAAATTACAACAGGAGAGAGAGGTAGAGAATGAAGAAAGGTAGCGCAATAAAAGACGTGAGTGATATAAATAGTGAGGCGAGGTGGAGGGAAAATGAGACAGGGTTTAGAGTGGAGCACAACACTGGGTCCGGAAGCACACTCCCCTCACCTTCACTTTACTCACACGCACGCTACACACTGCACCTGAACCCTGGGTCTCATCACCGCTACCTGGCAGGGCTTAAGCTTTGGCTGAGCTCTGGCTCCTATCACACACACGATGGCTCTGTAATGGAGAACAGCTGGGGGAAAGCAGACAGCCTCATTCATAACCTACAAAGCCTTCATCCTAATGAAGGCAGGGAGAGAGACAAATTTAGAAAAGAAGCATATATACTAGACACAATTATACGAGCACATCAAGCTGCTATAGCTGGAAATCAACGTCTCTCTATTGTGTCTCCTGATGAACTCCCCAGGGGCTGCTTTGGTCTGAACAAAACAGTCGAGATTTGGAGTTTCCAGGCTCAAGACTCACATTATCACACTTGGTTTGATCGTTTGGGAACACAAACACACACACACACACACACACACACACACACACACACACACACACACACACACACACATGTTGTGTTTCCATGTTTTATGGGGACATTCCATAGGCGTAATGCATTTTATACTGTACAAACCGTATTTTCTATCCCCCTACACTGCCCCTGCCCCTAAACCTACCCATCACAGGAGACATGCTGCATTTTTACTTTTTCAAAAACATCACTTAGTGTGATTTATAAGATGTTTTCCTCATGGGGACCAAAAAATGTCCCCACAAGGACAAAAATTTGGATATTGCCATCTTTGTGGGGACATTTTGTCCCCATACCGTAGGGATTACCAGTCCACACACACACACACACACACACACACACTACACACACACACACACACACATTATATATATATATATATATATATATACACACAGGTCCTTCTAAAAAAATTAGCATATTGTGATAAAAGTGTGATATTGTAACATTATTTTCCATTATGTACTGAAAAAAAAAAATATTTTCATATATTTAGATTCATTGCACATCAACTGAAATATTTCAGGTCTTTTTTTGTTTTGATACTGATGATTTTGGCATACAGCTCATGAAAACCCCAAATCTCAAAAAATTTGCATATTTCATCCGACCAATAAAAGAAAAGTGATTTTACTACAAAAAAAGTCAACCTTCAAATAATTATGTTCAGTTATGCACTCAATACTTGGTGGGGAATCCTTTTGCAGAAATGACTGCTTCAATGCGGCGTGGCATGGAGGCAATCAGCCTGTGGCACTGCTGAGGTGTTATGGAGGCCCAGGATGCTTCGATAGCGGCCTTAAGCTCATCCAGAGTGTTGGGTCTTGCGTCTCTCAACTTTCTCTTCACAATATCCCACAGATTCTCTATGGGGTTCAGGTCAGGAGAGTTGGCAGGCCAATTGAGCACAGTAATACCATGGTCAGTAAACCATTTACCAGTGGTTTTGGCACTGTGAGCAGGTGCCAGGTCGTGCTGAAAAACAAAATCTTCATCTCCATAAAGCTTTTCAGCAGATGGAAGCATGAAGTGCTCCAAAATCTCCTGATAGCTAGCTGCATTGACCCTGCCCTTGATAAAACACAGTGGACCAACACCAGCAGCTGACATGGCACCCCAGACCATCACTGACTGTGGGTACTTGACACTGGACTTCAGGCATTTTGGCATTTCCTTCTCCCCAGTCTTCCTCCAGACTCTGGCACCTTGATTTCCGAATGACATGCTAAATTTAAGCGACAGTCCAGTGCTGCTTCTCTGTAGCCCAGGTCAGGCGCTTCTGCCGCTGTTTCTGGTTAAAAAGTGGCTTGACCTGGGAATGCGGCACCTGTAGCCCATTTCCTGCACACGCCTGTGCACGGTGGCTCTGGATGTTTCTACTCCAGACTCAGTCCACTGCTTCCGCAGGTCCCCCAAGGTCTGGAATCGGTCCTTCTCCACAATCTTCCTCAGGGTCCGGTCACCTCTTCTCGTTGTGCAGCGTTTTTTGCCACACTTTTTCCTTCCCACAGACTTCCCACTGAGGTGTCTTGATACAGCACTCTGATAACAGCCTATTGGTTCAGAAATGTCTTTCTGTGCCTTACCCTCTCGCTTGAGGGTGTCAATGATGGCCTTCTGGACAGCAGTCAGGTCGGCAGTCTTACCCATGATTGCGGTTTTGAGTAATGAACCAGGCTGGGAGTTTTTAAAAGCCTCAGGAATCTTTTGCAGGTGTTTAGAGTTAATGAGTTGATTCAGATGATTAGGTTAATAGCTCGTTTAGAGAACCTTTTCATAATATGCACATTTTTTGAGATAGGAATTTTGGGTTTTCATGAGCTGTATGCCAAAATCATCAGTATTAAAACAATAAAAGACCTGAAGTATTTCAGTTGGTGTGCAATGAATCTAAAATATATGAAAGTTTAATTTTTATCATTACATTATGGAAAATAATGAACTTTTATCACAATATGCTATTTTTTTGAGAAGGACCTGTATATACACACACTGAGCAAGCATAACATTATAACCACCTTCCTAATATTGTGTTGGTCCCATTTTTGCTGCCAAAACAGCCCTGACCCGTCGAGGCATGGACTCCACTAGACCCCTGAAGGTGTGCTGTGGTATCTGGCACCAAGATGTTAGCAGCAGATCCTTTAAGTCCAGTAAGTTGCGAGGGGGGGTCTCCATGGATCAGACTTGTTTGTTCAGCTCATCCCACAGATGCTCGATTGGACTGAGATCTGGGCAATTTGGAGGTCAAGTCAACAAACTCGTTATTGTGCTCCTCAAACCATTCCTGAACCATTGTTTTCTTTGTGGCAGGAGCATTACCCTGCTGAAAGAGCCACAGCCACCAGGGAATACCGTTTCCATGAAAGGGTGTACATGGTCTGCAACAATGCTTATGTAGGTGGTACATGTCAAAGTAACATCTGCCTTCCAGGTCACCTTCTTCCATTGCTCCGTGGTCCAGTTCTGATGCTCGTGCCACTGTTGGTGCTTTCCGTGGTGGACAGGGGTCAGCATGGGCACCCTGACTGGTCAGCGACTATGCCGCCCCATACGCAACAAACTGTGTATTCTGACACCTTCCTATCTATTTAAATTATTGAGCAATTTGAGATACAGTAGCTCGTCATTTAAAATTTGCAATTTAAAATGTGACATACAAGTTACAATAGGAATGACATTAAGCATATTTAATTTAGTTTACCATACACGCTTGTCAGTACATTCGGCACACTTTAACCATATTTCAATGGGTTAACATAAGTAATTATGAAATTACATGTAATAAAGTTAAGTGGGTCAAAAAAGCATTCTAAATTGTATTGAATATAAATGTAAACTATAATGCATTTTCCTTTGTAAATAACATCCTAAAGTGCACTTCTATTTAACGAGTGTACACTGAGGTAAGTTGGCAAGCCACTTTTACACCAACCAAATGAACTGAAAACTAACCACAGAGTAGTTCTGTGACAGAAGCTTTAAAAGCACCTCAGACTGACCTTATGACATTTAAACAGACTTTTTTTATGGCTGAAATCATATTCAGAGTGCTTATATCTGAAGTATACATCCTCAGTTTAACCAGTCTAATAAAGTGTGTGTTTACAGTGGTTCTGCAGTATCCGGTGCTTGTGCAGAGATTGATTATACAGTAGTAGAATAACCGACAACATTCAGTCTTTGTTTAACTAAAACACCGATCTGTTTGAGTGGCTACAGACACGTAAGAAGCAGATCAGATCAGATCTGACGGGACACATCTCAACCTCTGATTTACCTGCCATTGTCAGCTAAATGCTTTAGTATTTTTCATTGCTAGTTCATGTTAACTAACTATTGTTAACAAATGGAAGCTTGTTGTAAAGTGTCACCATAATAAAAAAGGCATAATTTATGTTTCATGTGGTAGATAGCTGATTTCTCACAGCTTATCCACCGTTAAATTATCATCTGAAATCTACAAAACCATCTGTGACAGCCGCTTTCAGCATTATGAAATCAGTAAGTGTTCATGTGGTGATGTTTAACATACCCACTTTCTCAGCTGCCCATGAGAACTCACCACAAGCAGCGCTCTTCTCTTATTAGCATGGCGAGGCCATGAGGATATTGATGTTAAGTTCAGCTGGAGTTTAACCAATGTTTCCACAGTGTGTTTGAGCACATGAGATTCACCCTCAGGGTGAATGGAGCGCAGGTCCCGAGCTAGCAAGAGACGACTTGGTGTCCCACTGGGTGACTTCCTGTTAGAGGGGTCTTCCCATGGCTGTAACACGATCCCTCCTTCCAAAAATAAAGACGGACACCGCAGGAGCTGATGGGTGCACAGTGAAGCAGTAACACTGGCCAGTTCCTGCCTAACAGGCGGTCAGATTTCACAGATATAAGGGTTCAAAATGACTATTCGCTGTCAGTCATTACAGCCACGATTTTAGAATTTAGTTAAATATTTATTTAACCGGTCAAAAGTTTGGAATAATTCAAGTGTTCTGGTTCTCAAATCTGATTGTTTGAGAGCCTTTTCCATTCATACAGTATCGACACTTAAACTGTTTCAAAATTTGTGTCACTCCGCTTGCAGCGACTGTCATGGCGGTCAAATCCAGCATACGTTTTAAAAATACTATAAAAATAAATAGTATTAAAAATACTAAATAGCGCCTGTTTTACAATTTGTTTAAAAGCATTCTTATATAGATTGTATGTAGGTTGTGGTTAAACGTGAGTTAAAAAAAATATTTGGGGAACATCAAACGGGCAATCTTTGATTTTATTAATCCATTACTTGTTCCAGAGCAAACCGATTTGGGTTGAGGGGAAAATTACGTTTCATAACTTTATATTTAACGTTAGGCTAAATTTACTCCACGGCCTATAGAGCGATGATTTTGTACACTTGACTGCATTGTTTAGTTGTGTTTATTTCCTATTGTATTTTATAATGGCTATTGTTGTTCATTTAAATATTATTGTTCAATGAATATTATTTTATATAAATAATATGCCGTATTTGGTATTGAGAAAGGATCCGTCAGTGATTTTAATAGTCGTACTGTAGTACTGTAAACAAGGAAGTTGTTTGACGTCTGTCTTTGGAAACCTTTTAAAAGGACAAAGATATCGCTTTCCTCAGCGGACATACATTTTTAATGAATATAATATCATGGACATCGACCTGAAGAATGAATACTATATCAGATGCAGGTAACACACGTGTTTAGTCAATCTCTCTCTCATAATACAATAATACTCTACTCTACATAATACAATAAGCTTCAATGAAGAGACTCAACGTTCCCTCGTTTCTCATTCTAAAGTGATGTTTTAGAATAAGTAAGGAGGCTTGGGTTCAAATGTTAAACTGTTAACATGATAATAATAATAATAAGTGTTGAACAAATCAGCATATTGCACTGTAAAAGCGCATTCAAGATTCAACTCATTTTTAAAGTCAGTTTTATATCATTTAAGTTGAAATGACTTCATCTGAATGATTTCTGAAGGATCATGTGACACTGAAGACTGCTTTGATCACAGGAATACATTACATTTTACAATGTGTTCACATAGAAAACAGTTATTTTAAATTGTAATAATATTTCACAATTTTACTGTTTTATCATATTTTTTTATCAAATAAATGCAGCTTTGATGAGACTTCTTTCAAAAACATCTGAATTATTTCAATCTTTTGATTGCAAAAGAGTGATTGCACTGTAAATATGAAAACTTCAAACAACTATTTTTTTCCCCCTCTGAACAGTTTGGCAGAGCCACAGACAAGGTTTTTGTGTGCTGGATTATTTGCAAAGAAAACTGCTCAAATCGCTGTTCCACGGATTTACTCAGCCAAAATCTAATGCTCGATTACATATTGTGAAGCGGCTTGATTTTCTTGTGATCCTTCCGTAGAAATACAATCAATATGCAATCTATAAGATGTTGAAATTACAAGTTCAGCATAATTATGGATCGGTTCACATCTGGACAGCAGAACCATCAGCACAACAAACGTTAGTAGACTTCTTCGTATCATCATGCACGCCATTACTCAATCAAATTCCATTCGGACTAAATCTTCTCCGCTCGTCCAACACAATTTATCACACACGCCTCATGGCGATCATTACATTTCATCAATCTCTCCAGCTTTGATAAAGAAATGAAATCTGCTTCTCAACAGACACACGGAGCTGTGAAGCTGATGTTTGAGAGTCTGTGTTTGGAAGGGTGTGGTAGATTCACTGTTTGAGTGATAAGCCGGCAAAGATAGTTGGCCATGTTTGAAATCTATGGCTTTTAATAGGGTGGGTGTTTCCATCGGCCCTCGTCTGGTCAAGCAGAGAGGCATATTTGTGCATGACGGCCTGTGTTGTTTTAGGGCCATGGAGCCACACAGATTACAGACGCTGTTCCGGGTCGTTGAGAAGTCATACGGAGTGCGCTTTTTTTCCCATGGCTCTAAAAACCACTGAACAAAGATACCAAGAAGGTGGAGTACTAAAACTGATAGAGGCAATCAGCTGTGATGTGATGTTATAAAGAAAGAGAAACAGTATAATGTTAAAGGCGTAGTTCACCCCAAAATGAAACTAAATGTCAGTTTGGTCATCTTCAGGACAATATTAGGTTACACTTTATTTTAAGGTTGACATAATTACATTGCACTTACTCAAATAAATACTTAATAATATCAATTAACTACATGTATTTACTATAGAGTTACGGTTTGGGTTTGGTTTAGGGTTGATTACTGGTAATTATGCATAATTTACTATTTTACTACACGTATGCTTCAAGTCTGTTTACAATATTTGATGCGTTTACACTGATTAATGTTTACAGTATATGCTACATAAAACATTTATCATAAAAAAACGATCTTCTGAATCAGGAATACATTACATTTTAAAATATATTCAAATAGAAAACTTAAAATAGTTATTTTAAAGACGCAAAAACATTGAGGCAACCAGTGGCATGGGGCAGGGCTGTTTTTGGATTTTTTGAAGGGGAAAAAAATGAAACGCATATTAAAAACTAATGTGCATGAGAAATAATCTGCTGCTGTTAAGTATGTTTACTGGATCTCAGTATATGACGTATAAACCCTCTGGAGTTAAAGTAGTAAAAATCCTAGGCTATAAGATCCAGTTCTCAAAAGTCTTGTAAAAAATATTTAAAAAAATATTCAGAAAAGTTACTAACCACTCATAATCTGCTTTTGTGACCCGTGCCGGCAAAATGAGTTGCAATGAGCACATTTTCAAAAATCTGTTATTGTACTTTTCAGAAAAGTTGAAAGGCGTGCACAATCATGTATGATTTGTTGGGATCAGATGGAAAATGACTGAGCTTGAAGTCGATAGAGGCAGCAAAGCCAATTTTGAGAAGAATCGAGTTAAATTTTTCTGTATCACCAGCAGCCACACATTACAATCCCTAATAACACCAAATGGGCAAATACTAAGTCAGACCAAAATATCTATAGGAAAAATATTTATTCAACTTTTTTCCCCCATGATACCACAATTGTTTGTTTAACATTAACGAAACCTACTGTAATGCACGGATCTAACATAATGTTACACATCAGATGTTTTTCCCCAATAGTTAACCAAACCTTCACTAACAGATAATGTTTGTGTGAATACTCACTAAGACTGTCTGAGAGGCGTCTTTGTGCGTACGCTTCAGATCTGTCAGTCAGCACGAGTAAAACATTTCATAGGTTCACACTCATGCCATGGAGAATGGCTATGAATATTCACTAAGTTGGAATTCTAGCTTTTAAACGATACAAACTTGTGCAAGTCATCGGGAAGCGAGCAGAGGTGAAAAACTGCATTTTTTCACGGACAAAGGAAAGGTAGGCTACTCCTTTCAGAAAACATACAAGTAAAGATACTTTTGGATGTTGAATTGCTATTTGGAGCATTTGGGATCGCTAGACAAGGCTCTAATGAACTTTTTGTGAAAACCTCAAATTCGACCTCAGAAAACACCTCAGACCCCAGAGGGTTAACACTTTAGGAGGCAGAATGTGAGACTTTGTCCCCTGTAACTGTGTGTGCTGTAAATGAATGTGGAAACAAGCTACAATCACACGTCGTACACAGATGTGTCACCCATAAACCCAATGAAGTTTACTCTCTGCTTTAATAGCGAGAAAGAACATTCAAACATGTCAGGAGCATCTTGAGCACAACTTGTTTTATTGCTCAAAGTGCGCTTCATTCTGAAGTGACAAATAGCTTTACTCGGGGAGGAGAAATGTCTGAAAGTGGCTGGCAGAGACTCAAAAATGTGCAGAGACGCAGCAGGGAGAACGTGTGTGGTTTGGGTTTTTTGTTGTGAAGTGCTCTCATGTTCTCAGAACCCAAAAGCACTACATGGAAGACACAAAGGGAAAGTGTGAAAGGTTTAGTCACCCAGTGAGAGCACAGCTCGTTATCGCCCCCAGCTGACCAAACGTGGTACTGCAGCCTGAATGTGCTGTGCTGAGAAACTATATTCGACTTTACAAGTCAAACCATAAATTTCCAGAGCATTCGCGCAGACTTAGTTGCAACCTCAGGCATTTCACCGTTCAGCACAAAAATATGGTCGGAGGAATAACACTTTACTCTCTTCACTCTCACCAGCTCACATAAAACAAATGAAAATCAGCTCACAACCACAGCTATGCACATGGCAGATCCAGCAGCCACAGCACCAGAACTGGCGTGTCTGCCTGACTAATGACATTGATTTCCATCTGGAGTTTTGTCACTCCAAGTCTGTTTTTTTCCCTCTGCGCGAGCTGGTTGCTTTCCATGGGCACAAGTGCAGACGCTGCAATTCTGGGGTACAATGTGCCTTTCATTTGGCCTGTTACTCCCAAACTCAGAGCACATGTGGTCCAAATATGCAGCTAACAGCTCCAACACAAACATGCCGCTCTCCATCCAGTCTGGTGCTGCCCGAGCACTCTCTCTCTCTCTCTCTCTCTCTCTCTCTCTCTCTCTCTCTCTCTCTCTCTCTCTCTCTCTCTCTCTCTCTCTCTCTCTCTCTCTCTCTCTTTAGTCTGTCTGACACATACACACACCCTTATACACACACATGAATCTCCACACATCCTCCACCTTCACTGCTACATCTAAAGACACAAGTATCACTCTCTCATGCACAGAGGGGAAGCACCACTTAGTTAAAACATAAAGGCCAGAAACATTAAGTCAGAGTATTTATGAGTTTGGACATGGTTTGATGTATTTACTGGAAATGATGACAGATGAGTCATGAGTATTATTGGTAACTATTTATTTACAATGTTATTGTTACAAATGTTACATGTAGTGACCATGGTAATAACTATACATAATGCATAATTACATGCAGCTAACCCTCGACCAAACCGAACCCTAATCCTAACTCTGTAACAAAGACACCTTAAAACATAGTGTTACACTTTATTTTAAGGTCTCATTGTTACAGAGTAATTATATATTTAAGTACTGAATAATATTAATTAACTACGTGTACTTACTATAGGGTTAGGTTGAGTGTTAGTTGCATGTAATTATGCATATTTTACTGTTATTAATATAGTAAGTACATGTAACATAGTAACAATAACACTGTAAAATAAAGTGTTACCAAATATACTCTAACTAAATAATTTTTTAGAAACCAAATTATTAATAGTTCATCAGCGATGTATATTTTCATATTTAGCTTTCAGATGGCCCAACAACCTTAACATATTTTCTTCTAAACAATGACGTAATGAAGTAAAAAAAAAGTTTCTTCAATCCAGTAAGTGTTCATCTTGAAATATTACTAACAGTATGAGTCATTCGTCTTCTTACAAATACTGAAAGATTTTACTGTAAAACATGTAAAAAAAATTAAAATAAAATGAGTGAA